>VZSE01011727.1:421739-460187 GCA_013398275.1 Promerops cafer | reverse complement strand
AAAAAAAAAAAAGCAAGCAATTGAGGCAGCCATTTGATATCTCTGCAGAGAGTACCTCAAGAAAAGAGAAACCCTAGGAAAAACAGATCAGAGGAGTAAAATAGAGGAACCCTTTGCAATGGCTGGTATTAGCATTAGTAGTCTGTATTAATTTGTGCCTAGTTGAGATTGTTTAACTCAGAGGAAATTTAGGCAGGTGGGAGAACCTGCAATCTGCTAAATGAGATTTGAAACAATTATTCAGAATAAATGGTTTCAGTTTGGCTGATTTGTCTTTTTTTTTTTAAATTCTAATCCATCATTTCAAGCAGTATTTTGAGATTTAAACATACTTTAGGGCTTTTTAGTATTTTAAGATGCTCCCTGCGTCTCTCAGTTTTCTTACATTACTCATCTTTCCCTTTTAACACAAGTTCTCCAGATTCATCTTTAGCATTTGAAATAGTTTATATGTACTGGTGGACTGTAGTTATCTGTGATTTTAAAATAAATAGTCATTTCATGACATACAAAACTTAATATCAATCCTTCTTAAAGAGACTTGGAAAACCGGAATTATATAAGAAAATAATTCAATTTATGCTCTTGGAAGCCTGCCATTTTCTACCTTTACTGATGACCAGTCTTGTGTAGTCTTGCTGTATGGCATTACCATTTTCACTGATGAAACTGAATTGCTAAACACTGACCAATCTTAATTTAATATTATACCTACAGACTGTGAGACAAATTAATTCTTAGTGCTCTCCTTCTGTGTTTATGGGCATAACCACAATTATTTCTCATGAGAGTTATACCTGAAGCTCCCTTTACATATCATGTCGGAATTTGTTTCAAATAAATGACTCCTGATGTTTGGAGGTTTCAGGAGAGAACAACGTGCAAAAATGTCAATTTACTTGTAAGAAAGTCTTAATTTTTTTTTTTTTTTTTTTTTTTTTACTATTATATTATTTTCACTACATTAATCTTTTTTTTTTTTTTGCCTATAATAGTATCTGGTATCCCTAAAACTGCTCTCTAGAATCATGTAGAATTCTCTGTTAGGAATTGAAATATGATAAATCTCATTCTCGTACTGCTGGAAGTCATTGAAATCGTACTTTTCGTATAGCAGGAATTAATTTCCAGCAATAATTTTCAGGTTTTCTCTCCTACATTAGGTCATCCCTAAAAAACAAAGCCTTCAGTGGTTTTACAGTGTATTGTAGGCAGTTACATCTGTACAAACATTACAGCTTCCTATCTTGCCAAAGGTACAAGATGGAAGCAAACTTCTCTCCACTGCTTGTAGGTGTTAGCATTGAGCCTGCTTATCTATATGGAAAAATATATCTCAGCACATCTTTCATAATCAGGGATGTGACTGTAGGCAACAGAAATAATAAATCCATTACCATCGCTGCAGAACATGGGAATTCTGCCATAGACTTCAGTGAGGTCTGGGTTTAAATACAGAACTGCTCCAGTGCTGGGAACAAAAGCTGTTTAATAGCTTTTGTTTAAGCAGCTGATCCTTTAATAAGGCTGATCCTTTTTTTAATAAGCGGCTGATCCTTTTGCTCTAATTGGATCACTCCTCTCCTAGATGATCTCTTTCCCACTATGTGAAATTTCAGCAGTGGATCAGTGAAACCAGCAAAATCCAATTCTGGAGAAGATTGAGCCAAACCCAAATGTTGCACTTACAAGGCTTTCCGTTGATGCCTTGCAGTGATGTAAATGGAAATTTCATGCAATAATAATTGATTTGGTCCACATATGTCTTAGTTTCTGATTTCTACCTACTTTTGACAGGTCAAACAAGTTACAGGTGATCTTAAATAAGTGATCTCACAAATCACATTGTAGAAGCTTGTTAATTCCTGAATCTTTGTCAGTCATATCTTCTGTTTTCTCCTGTGCTTCATTAGGCTTATCAACGTTGCAAGCTGTGCTGGATTCTGCTGCTGAAAAGAAGTGGCAAGTGACTGCTATCAATGTAGGAAATATAAACAATGAGAGAAAAGATGAAACTTACCGTTCACTGTTTCAAGATCTAGAGGTAAAAAAGGAAAGACGAGTGATTTTGGACTGCGAACGCGATAAAGTCAACGACATTGTTGATCAGGTTTGCTGTTCTCCTTTCTTCAGTGACAGCAGTTAGCAGTATTCTATAAGTAAATATCATGAGTTCATTTGTTTTGATGGTATTTTTGTGATTGTTATGAATCATTTGGCAGTGACAAGTTTATACTGAGGACTGCATACGTGCCAGGGAGAAAGTGAATGTACAAATCCTATAATCCCTCCCTTTCTCAAAGGCAAGATAATTCTATCTGGATAATCCTGTATAGTTTTCTATCCTGGTTATTTAAAATAAAAACAGTAATTTACGAAATACTTTGTTCAGACTATTTCACAACCTAAGTAGTGTACTGTATTATACATAGTTGATACACTATTATATCTGGTCCAGTATAGGTAGTTATGTTTAAGGATTAGTTCTTTATCCTAGAAGATATTTTCTCCCTCTAATGCATTTTCTGAGAGCCTTTTGTGTCTTGGGAAGACTATATCACAGCTTCTCTTTCTCATTTAATGCCCTTTGAAATTCGTGTTTTGAAGCTCTTTGTCATTTGTACTTTCCATACTTGTCTCTTCATTTTGTGTCACTCCTAAAGTGTGTTAACCAAAATTGGATGCTGTTTTTCATAGCTAAGGCCTCCCAAGCTTTAAAAAGAACAGCAAAATCTGTCTTCTCTCCACCCATGCAAATTATTTGCCAAAATGACTTCTTAAAAAAATTTTCTTTTTAGCAACATTATCACTGCGCTCTGATTCAAATTACTGCATTACTTTGAAATCCACCACTTCAGTCCTGGAGTCTAGGAAGGTCTTACTGGCTCTGTACCTTCCTACTTTTCATGCATGCAGAGCACAATGGAAAATTGTAAGGATAGTTCCCTGTTGGCTTGAGCTTCATCATGTGAGACTGTGCAGCATCAGTAGGGATGTATCATCAGAGTATGAATGTATTTGTTTGAAGGTTTTTTGAAGGGCTTGTTATTTTGGTCTTTGTTTTGAAGGTCGTTATATTTTGAAGAGGCTCAGACAATGAGCAGTGTCCTTAATGGAGTACATTGTGTTATGGGTTTTATTTAGAATTCATATCCACAAAGTCTTTTTCTAATTTTCAATATAAATTTGAATTTGATCCTGTTCTCAAGAGCATTTGATCTCTGAGAGTGTGATCTCTCTATCATCTGCAGTTTTTCAAAATCATATTTTCTGACTTATCAATGTCAAGAAATGTACAATGTAAAACAATGTTTGACATAAGTAGTCCTTATAGGTCCTCCTCAGTTGGCTCTGTGTGGCTTTTCAAATGTTTCTTTACTTATCTTACAGTGACTTTTTGTCTTGTCCATGTCTCTTGTGAGTTTCTAATGACGTTCTACAGAAAAATCACCTTTTTAGACTCAAGATATGTCACATCTGTTATTTCCTGATTATCAGGCCAGAGACAAGAAAGATACTGCTTTGACATATTTCAATCTTGACAAGACTATTTTTAGCATTTATCTGACTATCTTATGCATTCTTTTTAAAATAAGTATGTAATATTCATTATAATTTCTGATATGAAACTTTGGCTGACTGTAATTTTCTTCAGTTTCACCTTTTAGCCACTTTTTATAGATAAGAACCCTCTTACCCTTCAGTTACCACTCATTTTTACAGTCTTTGTTTCATAATAGACCTATTTTTGTCTTTGTCTGTTTCTTATTTTGATTGCAATTCTGGGATATTTTTCTTGCCCTAGTTGCACTTTGATGAATTCTGCCTTTTTTAGTCCCTTAGAGTTTCTCAGCTTATCCCCACAGATTTGTGTTACTCCTCAAACATACAGCTGGCTAAGCTTTTGTTTCTGCTGTTTGGATTTGTAAGTCACTGAAGAATGCTAGATAACCAAATCAGCCTCACAGGTCAGTTAATATAACTCTAGTTAGTTGTTCTCCTCTAAATAGTTTACTGCTATGCCCTGGAATATGTTCTCTTAAACTGTTTGCAGCTGTCCCATATGGGTTTAGTCTTGAAATTCTCTTCACAAGATAGCCTAATTGTTTCTGCACTTTGGTCTGGCTTTTAAGTCCAATATCCTTACACTCAGTAACTTTCTTTCCTCACATTTAAAGGTAAACCCACCTTCTATTTCTCAAGTAGCCTAAAAGAAAGTCTAACTAATTGATTCTCTAATAATTTTCTCAATCTCTTAAAATGAAATGCTGAACAATGGATTTCTTGGCCTGTGAGTATCCTTTGAGTGTGGTCTTCTGATTTTCTTTTCTAATAGCAGCATACTTCAGGTCTTGCTTTGCTACCAATTTTATTTTTTTAAACATTATTTTAATTCCTGCCCTGAAAAAAACCCTCAGAAATTTCCTTCTTTTCATGAGGATGCCTGAAGGATACACATCTTATCAGTATCCCTTTTTCTGTGTATTTTTACTGCAAGAAATGCAACAAGCTTTCTGTTAACCAGATTTTCCTTGAATACCAAAGTACTATTTGCATGCTCGATACGTAAAGGAACAACTTCTTGACTTTCTTCCTTGCTCCTTATTGTTGAACAAATCTTTCATGTTAGTGCTTTGATTTATCCTGCAAATATTTTAAGCTGAGCTGACAGCCTCAGGTTCACCCAGTTATTCTTTGTAGCCCTTGGATCTTTGTATAGCCAGGAAATGTATTTGCAAAGTCTCTTCATCATTCTTGGTTTTTTGCCTCGTGTTACAGTTTCTCTTCCAGATTTCAACGATTCATGTAAGTTGAAAAATATTTCAGTTCCCCAACTCTCCTCAGACTAGTTTATATTTCTCTTCTCTGATCTGGCAGTTCTGTGTTACCATGCTCTTCATTATATAGCTTCTGTCTCTTCTCAGGCAGCATCCTTTGCAGAATCTCATTTCACCCTGATAACACCCTTTGGGCAACTCTGTAATTACTGCCATTACTTGTCTATTCTCTGCTAGAAAAGGTCCTCTAAACTGCTGAATAGCTTTTGTGTGCACAGCTCCTTCATCATGGCTTTTGGTACTACCACTTTTCTTAGTTTTAACTGGCAACATCCTTAGTGTTCATGTGGACAAGTGGCAAGTTTTAGCAAGCTGGGTTAATAAAAGATTACCCAGTGGCAGCTAGAGCAGAATTACTGAGCATTGATCCAAAGGCTTGCAGCTACTGGTTGTCTTCTCAGACACCAATGATGAAGAAATATTTCATACAGAAGAGCTAATCTATTTGGTCTAACTGAAATTTCTTTGGAAGCAGCAGCTACATAAAAAATACATCTGAAAATAGTTCTTAAACCACTTAGTAAGTATTTAGTTTTAAGTAGTCTGATCCAAGTAATTGTTTTAGGATGCTTAAGTTCATGTATCATAAATATATCAATATACATATTGATCTCAGAAGAGGAACCATTTAATTACTTCCATGGCCTATGTAATGTGATCCCTCTCAGTCTCAAACTCTAGCAATGTAAACTCAGTGTGAAAACTGCTTTCAATTATATTTCTGTAACTTCATTAAACCAAGTATGTGGAATGTTGTTCAGTAGTACCCTCATATAAGTTTCAGGATACCTAGTCTGAATATTTTAGTTATATGATAAATGAGGAAATGAATGAGTCATCCTCTCTTAATTTAAGTTTGTTGTTCTTATTGTTCAAAGGATGGAATAAACCTCTACACTCCTTATCTTGCACATCCTTCCTCTGGAGAAGTGCTTAGCTTCAAAATGCAAACTTCCCCATGCAGACATAGTCTTAATTAGGCTTATTTGGGAGAAGCATCCATGCTACAGGTCTGCCAGCAGAGACTGTTGAGAAACCACCAGCTGGCTTTGAGGGAGATTATGAGGAAGGCTTAGGGCAATAAACAATTTGAACTTTACAAGGCTTCCTCATAATTCATTAATGTCAGTGGGCAGAATCTAGCAGCAGTCTGTGAGGCACAGTGTTTCTAATGCGTGTTGCCTGCTCTCTCCTGGCTGGATTGTGCCTTATTACACACCACAGTAATTAGCATTCAGCTCCTGTGTCTGGAGGGACTCTCCCTCTTGGGACTTGGACTTCAGCGTGGCTAATTTCTACCAGCAAAGAGTATGTTCAGTGGTGCACTAGGTAAAATAAAGGATAGAGCATCACACAAACTCAGTATCGTATACCATAAAGCTCTTAACTAGCTTTTACATTTTTGTACCTTTCAAGTCTTTGTATACCAGTCTCCATTACGNATTTTGTACCTTTCAAGTCTTTGTATACCAGGTGAACAGTCTCCATTACAGGGGTATTTCTTCTTTTTTACAGGTTATCACAATTGGTAAACATGTTAAAGGATATCACTATATCATTGCAAATCTGGTAAGAATTCTTATTCAAATACCTGTATTGCTCATTTGACTGTTTGTGGAAGCACATCAACTAGTATTTTGTTTTAAATACATCTCAGAAAACAGAAGAAAAGCTAGATGTCTTTATCCTTGCTAAATGAATGCATGTGTTGAGATTGTATTTGTTTATTGGCTGAGTTTTTTCAGGCTTTAAATGCCTCATCATATTCCCATCAATGGGAATGAAGGTTGCTCAGTACCTTCAATACAACTTCTCTTTTTCTACATACTTTAGAAAAAAAGGGTATGTAAAATAGAAAAATAACTTTCTGCATCATAGGATGATACATTCATTCAGCAAGGTGATGATTTCTCCCTCACAGCTTTTAAACTACTTCAGAATCATGGTTCTCATGTTTCATTATGCTGGACTAGTGAGTCTCAGATTTCCACATTTCATCCCTCAGATTGGCTGGATAATCAGTTTGAATTCATGTTTTCTTGAACATAGGTGATCAGACAGTATAGCTAATAGTGTTCCTGCAGGGAAAGTTCAGAAAACTCACTAAATTCTGTCAAGGTAATTGTTTTGAAATTGTGTCTAAAGGTGAAGGGCCATTTTACTGATATTAAAGTCTATAAACACTTACTTAGTGAAGCTAGGGGAACTAACCCAGTTTGGTGGGGGTTTTTTGTAATAGACAAAGCAAATTCTGCATGCTCAAATCTCAGCTACCCTGTTCAAGAAAAGAGTTTTGGGGTTTGTATAGTGTCACCAAACCATTTTTTTCCTCATTTATTCTTAAACTGTGATAGTGTTTGATATGAATTCCAGCAGGGCCCAGAGTGCCCCAATTGACACTGTCTTCCACAGTCCTTTGAGGAGCCTGAGGAAGCAGAAGGAGCATGGTGTGTCTCTGGCACTTGAGGCATAACCCCTGTGTCCTCCCAGCCTTTGATGAAAACGTTTCCCCCTCCAGGCAGGCAGTGCTCTGAAGAGTCACGTGGGTGCCACGGTGTGAAGAAGCCTTGTGCTTTAAAGGCTTCTTTAAAAGCTGAACACTGGGGTTTCATTCTGATATCTTAATTACTAGTTCTTTGATAAAGAAGTTGAGGTGCTGATATTCATAAAGGAGGCATAAAAGTCTTACAAAATGTGAAAAAGTTTCTGTTAGACATCTGTGGTTTGCATTGCAAATGTTGGATAAACAGTATTTTGAGTCTTAAGGGAAATTTTAGAAAATGTACCCAGTGGATTTCATTATGTTAACTGGTTGCTATTTTAGCCATTGCTTTATATTTGTAACAGTAAGTCCATAAGATCTAAAAATTACTGAATCTTGTGTTTTAAAGCTGTTTAATATCATGTATAAAGTGTTTGTGGTAGTGATTTTAAAAATTTGTTTTTCTCTGTCAGAAAGAAAACTTATCTAGCATTTGAATCCTACCTCATCTTCACTGAATCCACCTGCTTTCTTTTTTTTGGACTGTAGTAATATTCTCCCCCAGTCTGATCAGTCATTCAAGAAATTGATTTATTTTAAAAATAAAAAAATGCTGATAGATGGAGAAGAGGTTTGAATATACAATGAATGTTCCTGTTTGACTGTCAAGTTACATGATCCATGTAGAAGTGCCTGTATTAGCAGGCAACAGCACACGAGGATCATTAATACACAATAATTAAAGAGCATCTAGTACAGCAATTGTAGCAACTCATGATAATGTGGTTTGAATTTGCTGCTTCTTTTTGTATTCACTCACAACATTCATTTATAATGAAGTGTCTGACATCATTATTTCATGTAAATGCATTTGTATGGTTATTTGGGTGACGTTAAATCACAGAAAACAGAACACAAGAACTTTCTGTAAGTATGAGTAGTAGTTCTTTATGTCGGAGGGAGGAGGCAGTGGAGATGGTAAGTCATTCCACATGCTTTGGAGTTCCTAAAAAAGTAGATACAGCTGTGGCTGTAAGTGTAAGTATTCCTGCCTTAAACTTGCTTGCCTGTTATTCATGTCCAGTGTTCCCTTTCTCTCATGTGGTCCCCTTGAAATTAACAGGATGTTTAGGAAGTCAGGATGGCAAGGACAGGTCCACTCAGCTCTTGCTCTCTACAAAAGTGTTTGTCTAGTGGGCAGCAAGAAGCATTGCTGGCTGATGGAGCTGATGACTTAATCCTGGCAGCCCAGGATTTAAGTTGGATCCAGTTTGAGAAAAATGTTGGCTTACTGTTCTGCAGTAGAGGTCATATGGTAACTCTTGCTTCTTATGCACTATTGAGAGACCTGCCAAAACTAGTAAAATAACAGACATTTTTTTTTCTGTGCTCAGGGATTTACTGATGGAGATTTGTCAAAAATTCAGTTTGGAGGAGCTAATGTCTCAGGATTTCAGATAGTTGACTATGATGATCCTGTGGTGTCAAAATTTATACAGCGTTGGTCAACACTGGAGGAGAAAGAATATCCTGGTGCACACACTAGTACAATCAAGGTATGTCTTATGTTTGTTTTAACTGTACTAGAAGTGCAGGAAGTGAAGGGTTTGGAATGGAAACACAAGAGACAGAGAAAGCCCTTGAAAATCAATAGTGCCAACACAATTTTATATTTCTCTGGGGTACTTTTAACATTCTCTGTCATAGGACTGATTGAGCAAAGATGCTACACTCTTAAAAATGTTCAGGAAAATTTTTTCTTGTGTCACTGTAAATCTGTGCCTGGCAGCTTGTTAGGTAATTGGTTTAGATATGATGATAGATTAACTAGATCTACTGACTGTTTTTGATTTTTCTCTTCCTCTGGTTTGAAATGTTTCTCTTTCTCTGTATTTTGAAACATTTAAAGACAAATGTTAATCATGCTTCTGGGGAGCACAGATTTAGCACTTTTTTGATGTAACATAATACCCCAAAGAAATGCTTGCACAGTTCCTTTGAGACAGATGCCTAAGTCCTACAAAGACTTACAAAATTAAATGCTGTGCCTGACGTACAGAATCGCAGTCTGATTTCAGGCCTGTGTGACACACGATGTGACACTGGGCAAGTGGTTAGGCTTTTTTACCTCAGTTTTACTTCTAGGTAAGGCAAGGATAATGGTACCTTCTCTAACCATCATGAGGATCAATTAGTGGCTGCAAGATATTAAAAAGAATAATTCAATTCTAATGTTCGATAATTTTTTTTAAAGTAATACAATCAGAAATTTTAATAAGAACACGTTCTTAAATAGCTCTAAAAGACAAAAGAATAAGTTGCAAGTGTTCTAGCCATAATATTTTTTGTGCTACAGTTTGAATATGAAGCATATTCTTCATTTATAATGAAATGAATAAAAAAGTTCAGTGTGGAAGGAAGAAGCATTTTTTTCAAAGGCCTCGTAGAAAAGTCCTTTAGAACACACAAGCTTAATTTTATTTCAAAAACTAATATAGATTCCTTTTTTATGAGGCCAAGTTTCGTGGTAACTTAGTCAAAGTGATTTTTTTTTTCTGACATTATTTTTGTAGTTTAAAATCTTTATGACAGTGGTACTTCTTACTTGATGTTGTAAAAAGTAAACTGGAGTCTGTGTCAGGTCTTTAGGTACATTTATTTTACAGATGTGTAGGATACGTAGTCTGTATTGCTCTCATTTATGAAAAAGGGATGTGGCTGTGGAGAATTAATAGAAGCCTTTTGTCTCTCTGAATCTTGAGTGCTCAAATCTACCTGCATATTGCAGAATCATAGTTTGGAAATAATAATAATAGGGAAATACATGAAACACATGACTATAGTGAAGAACTCAAACTGTAACCAAGATGCAGTTTTTATCAATGATGGAAAAATAAATGGGTGAGACACAGTAATAAGGTCTCTGGTGTTACTTACACTGGGGGGAAATTGCATTTGTGTTAGATAACATGAAGTGACTGCAATGTTGTATTAAAGCACTAAAATCTCTAACTCTGTCACAGGGATTCCCTTAATTTCTCCCATGATAAGTCCTTTCAAGTCTAGTAGAAATTGAAAGAGTTGAAGGAGAGTATTTGCAATATCTTCTGCTTTTGAGGTTTATTTTGTTATGAATAGGAAAAGTAAAGTAATTGAAACACTTATTCTCCTGAATTTCATTAATTTAGAACACATTTTAAATTCAATTTAAAAGGCTGATCTCTCTTCCTTTTTATATTGTTTGCTTAAGATATAGATAGGACTGCACTGATACTCACTTAAGAAGATTATCAGATAATTTATAAATGCTAGAGGTATTGATGGTGAGGAAAGTGTGGATGTATATTGCAATATTTGGTGACATTGATTGTATCAGTTACTGTATTTCTTTGGGTAGCTTTCTCTCTCTTGCCCTCATAAAGATATTACTTGTCATTTTTGCTTGTCATTACATGTAGTGTTAGAGATACGTCACATTTCATTCCCAC
The DNA here is from genome assembly GCA_013398275.1 of Promerops cafer. NCBI lineage: Eukaryota > Metazoa > Chordata > Aves > Passeriformes > Nectariniidae > Promerops > Promerops cafer. The sequence continues at coordinate 449,379 of VZSE01011727.1, read as the reverse complement.
CCTTAAAGGAGCTAGAGGCAGGGCAGAATCCTAGAAACCACAGAAACAGGGCAAGAAAGGTCTTCGAGCAGTGTCCTCTTTGTCTGAAGGGAGAATCAGATAAACATGTGCAGTTCCTGTCAGTACTGATTTCACAACTTCTCCAAACATCTATTTCAGCACTTAAATGATCTTGGGTTTGGCTTTTGTCGAACCTTAATCAGCCTTTATATCACCTAATGCATTACTCTTTAATATGTTTCTAATGGCTGTGAGGGGGTTCTGCATTTTTGTTGTCCTCCTGGGTTTGAAAATGGCTGCCACCCTTCCTGCCTTGCTTTCCTCCCTGCAAAACCAAATAATCCCTTTTCTTTTGAATTTTCTCTTCTCAGATCTTGTTTGTCAGTTTTAATCTGGAACTTTTCTATTTGGTACCTCTTTGAAATGGCAGACTGGCTACTGCAACACATCTGAGTGCTATGCTGAGGAAATGGAAATAATGGCTTCATGTGTCTCAGAGACAGCACTCATTTCAGGAGGTTCTTTTGTTTTAGTTTCTTTTTACTTCTTTTTTTCCTCTCCTCACCACCATGACACTAGTGAGATGTATTTATCATGGGATACATGCTAACAGCCAAATCTTTTTCTGCATTGCTTTTTTGTGCTGCTGCCAATTTAGATGGGCTTATACCATATCTGTCCTCTTACTTTTAAGTACAGGCTTTTTTCATCAACTTGTCCTGAATTAAATTTCTTACCTGTCCTTNGTCAATATTCGAATCTGACCACTGATTGGTTTAACTAAAACTTCCCAAAAAACTCACTTCCTCCCAAACGGAGACAATTTATCATGGGATACATGCTAACAACCAAATCTTTTTCTGCATTGCTTTTTTGTGCTGCTGCCAATTTAGATGGGAAGATACCATATCTGTCCTCTTAATCATTACTTTTAAGTACAGGCTTTTTTCATCAACTTGTCCTGAATTAAATTTCTTACCTGTCCTTTGTGAGCATTTCATGCCTTCTTATATTGTTATTCTGGCTGTGTTACCCTCTGCTTCTTGGAATACTGTATAAACATCTAGATTACTGAGCAGGTAAATGCACTGGTCCCACTTGTCCCTTAAGTGATCTTATGAATAACTTTTCTCCCATTTTTATTTTGAGGTAGTTGTCCAAATTGCCCGTGCTGATAAATGAACTTTTGCTCCCAGTCCCATGGAATCTAAGAAACTCTTGCTGCAGATTCTGTATGAAACAGATAGGAAGGCTGACAAAAGCCCTGCATCTTCAGTATAGAAGTGAGAGGTGGTTACATGCCTCTAACAAGTAATATTATCTCTGGGATTACAAGTGTTCTGTCACTGCAGACAAAAACATTGCAACTCCGTTGTATTATCTTCCTTTTGTAATCCAAATGTAAGTGTACATCCATTTCACATTACAAAATGCAAGTCAATGGACTATGACTGAGCTGATAAGACATACCACAGCATCCAAGTACAGTCCTGAAAATAGAGAAAGACACCCTTTCTAAGAAAATGTGCATTTCAAAGGAACATGCTCTTCAAGAAAGAAGAGCATTGCTAAAACCCTCTTCCACAGTTGCCCGGAAGAGTATCTGTATCAAATTGCTTTAAACATGTCTCTTGACAATTTATAAAATATTAATTATAAAAAATTGCTGTCTTAGGGCATAGATGAGAAAAGACACTGATCTCATTCGTTGCAGCACTGTACCTGTACTGATAAAAGCACAAGATTAAAGATTAAGCAGAATGCTTAAAATGAGTGCTTTGCAGACTTTTTACAGAATATTTTTTCATCTTTCAAAATTAAGACTGATACATGGTTTACTTCATATTAAATTTAAAACATTTCTGTTGTAACCAAGGGTGTTACCAGTCTATGCATGCAGTTCTAGAAGAGCTAATGTGTAGATCTTTGACCACAGAGTTGAGCATCCTGGCAAATTTTTTGTCAAGTAGCAAAAAGAAAAAGACATGTAATTTTATAAAGGCCTAATAATAACAAGTTGAAATTTTCTTTTGATCCAGTATTGTGTATTTGCAAATACGCTGGGCTTTCTGGGCCTTAATGTTTTTCCAAACTGTTAAGTTTAAGGCGAGCTTGATCTTATGGAAGGACACTGAAGGACAACACATCCGTTCACATGCAACTGCCCCAATTTGCTAATCTGATTAACGCATTCTCTTGAGGGGCTGCCTTTGGTCTACTTGCCAAAAGAGGCTCAATTTGTGTCTCTTGAAGGCTAGTGAGACAGACGTTGTATTGCCTTTGTGTGGCAGGGTTTTGGTAGAAGGGGACCACAGGGGTGGCTTTTGTGAGAAGCTTCTGGAAGCTTCCCCCATGTCCAGGGAAGCCAATACCAGCCGCCTCCAAGACTGACCCTGCACTGGCCAAGGCCGAGCTCATCAGTGAAGGTGATAGTGCCTCTGATAACACATTCAAGAACAGGAAAAAGCTGCTGCACAGCAGCAGCCAGAGGGAGGAGTGACAGTATATGAGGGAAACAGCCCTGCAGACAGTCAGTGCAGAAGGAAGGGCAGGAGGTGGATAAGGTGACAGAGAAGAACTTTCCCTGCAGAGGAAGAGTGTGAGGAGTGCACCCTGTGAGGAAGAAGCAGTGGCAGAGATGGGTGCTGAACAGACTGCAACCCCCTTCCATGTCCCCCTGTGCCACTGTGGGAACAGAGTAGAAAGAATTTGCGAGTGAATTTGAGCCCAGGAAAAAGAGAGAAGTGGGTTGAGATACTTGTAGACTTATTTTTTATTTTCTTATTATCCTACTTTGGTTTGATTGGTAATATTTTTTTTCTGAGTTGAGCCTGTTCTTCCTGTTACGGTTGTTGCTGAGTGATGTCTCCCTGCCCTTATCCCAGCCCATGAGCCTTTCATTATATTGTCTCTTCCCCATCCCACTGAGGAAGGGAGTGACAGAACAGTTTTGGTGGCACCTAGTGTCCAGCCAGAGCCAACCTGCCACCAAAGTACTAAGCTTCAATAGGCATGTCCTGCGAGGGACAGCTAAGGTCTCTGAGCTTGTCTCCTTTGGAGAAGAGGAGGCTGATGAGTGGCCCCATTGCTCTCTCCAGCTCTCCGAGGAGGGAGAGTGGAGAGGATGGTGATGAGATCTACACCCTGGTATCCAGTGACAGGGGGTGTGTGACAATGTTGAGAGCTGCACCAGAGCAGGTTCAGACTGGACCTTTGGAAGCATTTATTTACATTGCATTCATTTTTTTAGGGTGGTCAAACACAGGAACAGTCCTCCATGAGAGCTGGTCGATGCCCTGAGTGTGTCTGCTTAAGAGGCATTTGGACAATTCTGTTGAAAACCCACTTTAGAATTGGTCAGCCCTGAATTGTTCAGACAGTTGGATTAGATAATCACTGTAGGTCTGTCCAACTGAAATAGTCTATTCTACAAGCCATCCTACTCTGGGATAAGCTTTTCTAAGAGCAACCTGAGGCTTGAAGTGCCTGAGACAACTTGCATATGATATATACAGAAACTATGTGCAGTATGCTGAAAAAATTTTGGGGCTGCCTGGTTGAAGACCTAATTCTGCTCAAACTCGTGGAGCATTGTGTCAGAAGATGATAACAACCCTGGTACTCATGCAGCTATTTTTGATGGGTGTAACTGTTTCAAGCTGGCACATAAAGTTTCAGATGTTCTCTTTTCATGGTTGTATTTCTGGCTTCATAATCTCTTTCCCCACCCAACCAATGCATAGCTAAGATACCAAAACACTTGATTGTTTTTACCTCCTGATTTTGTCTTCAGTAGTTTCACATTTTTGAGTTTCTTCTTTATAGTAAAGTCATATAGTCTTTTAGGCAATTATTATGAAACCATAAGTCAGGAGTAATGATGCTTGTAACTGAAACAAGTTTAACTGGTTTAACTGTACTGGTGCTAATTTACCTTAAGGATGCAATACAGATAACATGCAGAAGAAAAAATACAGAAACACATAGCACACAATTATTTTCCTTCCAGAAATAATTAACATTTCGATGACTCACTTCTAATAAGGAGCAAAGAAGAAAACAATGTGAATGAAGAAAACAATGTGAGCAAAGAAAACACTGAAAACAATTATTCACTCTGAAAATTCAGAAGGCAGTTTGTCTAGATATAGATGACAAAGCAAAAGTGTACAGTTGATGAATTAGGCAATACCTTCATTTTGGGCCATGCCTCTTATGATTGCAGTGTGTTGGAAAATGGTTTTATAATGCAATGAATTTTAATAAGAGTTATAAGGGATATTCTGTTGCACCTGCTACAGTTTTAATAGAAAAATATGATTGAATATGCCTTAATTCAAGAAGATCATAATGATATATAAATAAGATTTTTTTTAATAGATAATTTTTAGTATTTATTACAAGGTTGAACCAGGAGCTGATCTGGAGTATTTTTGGTTTTTCCTAAGTGCCCTTATAAAACTGTAGATTTTTGAGATTGTTCTGCTGTTTTCAGTCCTTGGATTTTGGTTTCCTGGGCATAAAAAAAATGCATCTAGCAGTTGGTGTTCCAGCTACCTGGTTTCTCTGGACTTTCAAATCCCAGTATTCAGTCTTCTCTATTTGAAAAAATAAATACAAAAAATGTGAGCATAAGAAATTTCAATGTTAAATTTCATGCTTCTTTTTAATAGCTTAAGGCTGTTTTGTGGAAGTAATCACTCATTCCAGCATAGTTGGTTTGGTTTGTTTGGGGTTTTTTTTTAAGAAAACTCAATTAAAGAATGAAACATTTCATCACTGAAAGCAGTGGGTGGTTTGAGGCAATATCTTTAGATTTGTCTCAGACGTGCAAAAGGCCAATTGACCCAGATCTTTCCATCCTGAAAGTGGCTGAACTGTGCTAAAGCAGACTTCAGAAAACTACAGAGCCAAGCCCTGATGTCTCTGTGAAGCTATGTTTCTTTGAATTTGAATCCACTTATTCTTGGTAATTACAAATTGTTAAGGATCTTCAGCCAAAAATGTGCAGTGGATTCCTCCTTCCTATTTTTCCAGGAACTCTGTATTGCTTTTTTTCAAGCAGCAATTCATCTGGATATGGTGGATATAAACAGGAAAAGCTACTATTCCTTCATGATTCAAGTGTTCATCAAGGTCAGACATAACCCTGGCCTCACAAAGACCAATGTCATTTAGGACAGTACAGCTTGATGGAGAACTGGGGATAAGAGGAGAAGAGGGAGTCATAGACACAGATGAAAATAGTTGTAGTAGGAGGAATGATGTCATGCAAAAAAGGGGTCAGCAAAGTGAAAAGAGGCTGTTGAAATGTGAGTGAAAGACACAGAAAAGTGGTGCAGCTCAGAGCTGAAGAGGCATATGTGACTGAAAGTTTCTTGGGTCAGGAGAATAAGGGAGGCAGAGAAGCACTGGGGATACTTGAATAAAGAGAGGAGACGTGCAGGTTGATTTCTGGGGCAGGTCTGGTATTAATGACCAATTAATGTAGGTAGCTGCCCATATTACCTAGCATGGGGTGGCAGAAAAGTAAAAATGAAGTGTTTATTATTCTTTGACAATAACTATGTCTTGGTGACATCAGCAACCTGGTTAGGATGGTGTATTCAATTCTTTTAGTGTCCTGCTTGGAAATTAGATTGGAGCAAACAGGAGGAAGCTGTTCATCTTGATACAACAGGTATCTTGTTGCTGATTAGGGTAGATGAGGAGTGATAATGAAAATGGGGAATTGTGGTTTAGGAACTGTGTTTTAGGGGTTTTTGTGTTTCTTTTTTTTTTTCCCCCTGTTGTTTTAAATTTAAGACTTGAATTATTACTATTAGTTTCAAACGGCGTATTCTGAAAATTCTTACAACACCACAGTATATATGATGAGGACTGCTGATTGGGGTTTTTTCTCCCTCTCCCCTCCTGGAAAAAAATAAAACCCAAAAGCCAAACCAAACAAAAAACCCAACAAAACAACACCAAAAAAATGCCAAAACCCACACTCACAAGAAAAAGGTGAAGAACTCCACACACACTTCAACACTTCAAACATTCACATTAACTCTTTCAAATCCATTTCTTGGAGAGTATTTTTTTCAGAGAATTCTTTTGCCTTTCTATTTGTACATTTTGTTCTTATCCTGTGAGATCTTCCTACTTGGTTGGTTTTCACTACTGTGACCAAAGGCTTCAGTTTTTGCTGCTAGTTTCTGCTGATTTTTAATATTATGAAGAGTGACATACTTTGTTCTGGATTAGCCTTGAAGAAAAAGCTTTTGTGTATTTATATGGTGAAAATTAAAAAGTTGTCTATTCTTTGTGTTTTACAGTGAATTCAAGGTGATTTTATCATTAGAGGCATTGCTGTTTTGCATGTTTATTCTAAGTTAGAAGTAAGATTACACAATTCTAGAAACTTATTTGTTAGTATGTATATTGTCCATAGGCAGTGGCATGATTAGAATATAACAGCATCTTTTCTAAGTAAAATGCTGTGGGTTCAAATCCAAATAATTCTTTTTGTTATTTCTGTAAAGTTTTTAGAATTCAAATCCAGTTAAATGATTTTCATTTACTGTAATGGAACTTTAAAACCTCTGTTCTCAGTGTAAAATTTAAAAAAAAATGGTGGATACCTGCACTCTTTTTCTTCTGCTGGATTAGCACTTCTGATGACTCTAGTGAGAAGATTGTTCTGTACTGGAAGCAATCTTGGGGGAGGAATTACAGTTCAGGGATCTCATTCCTATTAGAGTTGTAGATAAAATAGGTAGAAAGGCCAAGCACTTTGGGCTTTATAAATCTTCTGATCTTTGCTATATTCAGTTATAAAAAGAGTGAAAGAAGGTCACTTTCTCCTATAAATATCCTACAGTGGGAGCATTAGGATAATTCCAGTGCCCTAGTCTAGTCAGTCTCTGCTGGATGTGCTGTGAGTATGTCTTTCAAAGAAGAGTTAGACTTCCAGGGATTTAGGCTTTGGCAAGTGCCTACCACTGGGCTAGCTGTTCTGGGTGTGCCCAGAAAGCAGCCTTTATAAACCAAGCAAAGAGATAATTAAAACACATATACATGTCAAAAAATCAGCAGATTTTCTGGATAGCGTTCTGGAGCTGAATGTAAGTTTTTCTAAAGTGACAGGTTGCTTAAGGTGTTCTTTGCATCTCATGCCAGTATGGCACTTCAAAGCAAAAATGCCTATTTGTTTAGCTTTTCTGTGCACACAGAGTGCTGCAGTTGTGTTTGAATAAAGGCTGTTATCAATGTATATGTTGATGCGACTTTACAACTTTGGGAAACAAAATTTAATAAAGATAGTATATTCATTAAGATAAATAGGGCTTGGTCTCTAACCCCATCTTTATTTAGATCAATCTAATAATTTTTTTTAAATTATCAGGTAATGTGGCATTTTATTAATGTCTCTTCCCCTTTTAGTCAGGACCAGGGTTGTTATTAAAAAATTTGCAATTATTATTTCCAAATATCCTGTGTATGTGTGCAATTTTTCTGAGCTGGAAGCAAGTCTGTTGCTAGGACTGCCTATTTTCACAAGACCATAATCCTAACAAAGAGGAAGAGCCCTGCACTGTCTTTTCTGGGTTCCCTGACCTCTGTCTCACATTGCAGTGTTTGAAACATGGCCATAGGTAAAGAAGATGCTCAGGTGTTAAGGGCCCGTTTGCAGTTTGAATGGCAACCAGCTCAGCACACTGCTGTGTACACACCCCCATTCACACTAATGCCTGCACCAAACGGGAGAGAACAAAGCATGATTATGGGCACAAAGGCCATCTGCACTTCCAGTTACACTTACAAGTACAAAACTTGACAGTGCCTCTTGTTTCTATTGGAAGTAGCGCTTTGCAATTCCATGTCCTGTCAGGATGCTATGCAAGGCTGCAGAAGGAAACAGCCATTTCCAATCAGTTAGGTAACTTTCTATTATCTCTCTTATCTGTCAGACCACCTTCAGGTATTTTCCAAAGTGTGTGTAATACTGTCTGTTTCAAAATAGCTCCCAGCTACATTAAAACCCTTAAGAAATAGGTGTCTGATGTTGCATCAGTTTGACTACACTGGAAGTAAAAGAAACAGTTGCCCAGTTCCTTCACTAGTTCTTGACAAGTAACTTTATATCTCATTTCTTTTTTGCTTGTGTGTTTACATATATATATAGCTATGTTTTATATGTAATTTATAAAGATGTAGGAATGTTTATATTAATCTTTTTGCTTTTGTTATATATACTAGCATTCAAGTAGAGAAGTACTTTGTTGAGGGAAAAATGTGCAAAATTCAGATGAGAGATTTTATTGTAGTTTATTTTGTATATTTGCTGATACTGAAATTGTTTAAATATAAGGAAAATGGTGAAAGTGTATTTAGACTGATTGATTCTACCCATCTACTCTTGCAACAAAGAACATTTCCTTTATTTCCTCTCTCGGAATTTTGCCACTCTCCAAGGAAAAATACTCGTATCAGATTTTAGGCCTCCTTTCTCTTAGCCTCTGTTAGTGATGCAGTGTCCCTTCTCCTGCTGTTCCAACAGCAGCCCCCCCATACATGGTGAGGAACCTCTGTCTGTGCCTGTTGCAGGCTGATTTCTAACTTCTTGATCTGCTGCAGCTGGATCTGCCATTCTGCCTGAGGTCTCCCCAGTGTCTTGTACCACAGCACTGCATTCTTTGACACAGCTGGTAGAGTCCTGCCAAAATTCTCCTATTATTTTGTCTTTCTCTCTGTTGTGTTGGATTAGGGATGAATGGCTGGTTCATAGTCCTTCTGAGTAGTTTTAATTTTTTACTAGTGTGTCTGCAGTGTAAACATCTGGACCTAAGATGATCGCCCTGGATTCCTCCCTAGTCTCAGAAATCACTGGAGATCAAATGAGTGGAATATAGGTACAATTAATTTCATCTTCCAATAAGGTGTCTGGTCAAATGAATTACACCTTAGAATGCTTATTCTCTAATCTTACTGTGAAAAAAAAAAAAAACAAAAACAAACTCAAGCTAATCTGTCAGGGATAGATTTAGACATTGCAGATATCCACATCAAGAGGAAAAGAATTTGACTTCTTTTGATGCAGAATACTTTCCTTTTTTTCTTTTTTCTTTTTTTGCATTATGTGTTCATATTTTTATTTCTTTTCCACTGCTTAAGTACACTGTTAATTATTTTAGATGTCTAATCATATCTCTCAGCTTTGTCATGAGCACATGGACAGGCACTGAGTTAAATGCAGGTCTAACAAGCTAACTTACCTTTCTTATAATGTCTTACAGCTTTGAAACATACGAATAACAAAATCTAGTGCTTCTGGGGTAGTGTTCTGCAATTTCACCTTCAGAAGATTTAGTAACTGATAGTACAAAATAGAACCCTGGTCCTTTTAGCTAAGGATTTCTGGTATCTCCTGAGTTACTGGAAAACATCTGAAGTTACAAAAGACAACATCTTGCCAGTTTTTCTTGCTTTCCTTATGTAATAACTTCTGCTTAGTCTGGGATGACTTTGTTTTGTCTTTACTTTTCAAATTCATCTTTGCAATTGCAGCTTACATGTTTTACTACAGTCTATAGAGCATTTAAGTTGAAGGTAGAAAGTAAGGTTAGAAATTTAAGTTGAAGAAAATTACATGGACCTTGTGTTTTCTCTGCTTGGCAATTAAGGAATCTACTTCGAGAAAATTATTTTCATTCGACGTTCATGCAATCCATGTTTCATGGCACATGGCATAAAGTCTTTAGGTAATTTATATTATCAGCTTATTATCCTAGTTCTAAAATTGTGACATGCAGGATTTTTTTTTTTTGCATCTTCTTTGCCATGCTTTAATTAATGCAAGTGATTCTGTAAGAACTCTAGTATAGCACCTCTTTCATTTTGTAGTAAAGTTGCTGATCTTATCATATAAAGTTGAAAGGAACTGAAATGATGTTGAGAGATTTACACTGCTATAAAATTGTAAGATGTAAGACCCCATCCCACTTCCATGGAATAATGTTCCAAATAGTGCTCCCATTTATTTTAATAGTGCAGATCAGAATGTGGATGAATCTTCAGAAAAACAAAGTGAATCAAGGCATGGCTAATGCATCCTTTAACTTATGACCATTTTATTTATTATGCAGGCACACACACACCTCTTCATGAGCAGGTTATTGGTCTGTCATTTCTTGTTTATGGTAATGAGTTCACTTTGGTTTAGTTTGTCAACTTTACATCAATTTATGAAGCTGTAGATAGTTTTAATGAGCCCCATGAAGGTTATTAGGAGCTGCAAGTGTATGCACAATAAAGCAGTAAGAAATGATTCATGGGCTGTTTGCTTTCGTGGCATCTCCAACAGCGCTTTTAAAATATTTTGAGATCCTTAGATTAGAGCTGTCTTAATCTAAATAATGACATGTAGATTTTATATTTGTGATGACATGTATGCACATACAGATACTGATTGATAGGCAAAGCTCTACATAATCCTCATGTATGCTTGAGCTATGAATATTCAGGCCAGTAATTATGTACTATAGAAATAATATTCTTGAGGTAATGCATTAAATATATCTCAATGATCCAATGAATCACAGAATAACTGAATTGGGTAGCATTATTACATCTCAGTTCCAAGCTCTTATTTTCTCTGCTACCCAAAGTATGTTTCGATGGTTAATGACATGGCTGTGTCCAAAGTTCCTCAGAACACTAGTGTGACACAATATGTTGCTGTACTGCAAAGAGCAATGTTTAAAGAAGTACTGCTAGTCAGGGTCCTTTCTTCACCTCATCTCCAAATTCATGTACACCACTTAAACATTGCTGCTCCAGTAGGAGGAAGTAGTAGTGGCTCCAGCCAGTTTTTCACTTCATTCTTCTGCTGTTCTGATCCCTTTAAATGTTTCTGTACAAGACACTGATAAAACTTTATTAAGATTGACACTGATCACTGAGTTTATTGATCTTTAAAAAAGAGTTCTACTTTCCTTTTCTTCCTTTTCTAAGGTCTAACAGTTGCATACAAAAATTAATCTCAATTCTGGAGCTTGCTTTCGTTACAATTACAAGAGCCTTCTGCATGACTTGAGCTAACTAATTAAAATTCTCATTAAAGTCTGAGCCATTGAAGCAAAGAGCTACCACATAATTTCTCTCCACTTTACAATTTATATATTTTCAACATCTAATAGCCTTCACAGGGATCATTCCATTCATTCATATGCCTCTAAGTAGTTATATTCTGGCCCATATTTCCAAAAATGGCTCTTGTATTTGGCATAATTGCGGTGTTCCGGACTCAAAAAACCCATCCAACAAAGTCCTCAGTGTATGTACACATGTGGTTTCACTTCAGTTAGTTAGCTGAGATGTAAAATTTTCCAGTCACTGAAGATAAATGCTTTTGACCATTTAGCCCCAGTTTCTGATGCATGTGATCACAGGATTCTTCTTGGATGTCTCAGAAGTTGTAAAGTTCCTTATTTAGGGGCTCCTTAGTCAGTTTAGGTAAACGTGGGGCTCTTCCTCACCTATATTGCTCTTTGAGGAGCAAACTTGTTCCAGGCATCTCAGCCCCAAAACTGTTTTGTGTGGTGTTGACAAGGTATTGCATATTTTAAAGTAGCTACCCCTGAGTTTTTATATTTAGTGGGAAAAAGTTAAATGCGTGTATATACAAATACATGCTCTGGGTTTATGTGTATATGTCTGGGAGGAAATGAAGTCTCGATCTGTGAATAAATGCTTCTTCATGAAGAGTGTAATCAGAGAAACAACTTCTTATTTTTACAGGCTAGCTCAGGTTAAACACTGAAAATTATTTATTTTTTTCCTTTTCACCTGAATGGACTTCCAGCCCTATCTGCACACAGGACTGTTACACAGCTGTAAGTGAGGAAAAAAAGTAACTCACACTGAAAACATCTGTAAATCTTTAGTTCTGATTTATTGGCACTGCCCCTAACCATTCTGATGAACACTTGATTAATTTTCATAGATGCCATTCTGAGGGTAACTAAAGAAAAAATTGATTGATTTCAAGTATATCTTACTATTCTTTCTAGTGTTTAATGGATTACCAAGTGGATTGGAAGGTATAGCGAATCTGAAGATGGTTCTTAATTAAATATTTTCACTTTTTTTCAGTATACTTCTGCTCTGACCTATGATGCTGTTCAAGTGATGACAGAAGCTTTCCGTAATTTGCGTAAACAGAGGATTGAGATCTCCAGAAGAGGAAATGCTGGAGATTGTCTTGCAAATCCAGCTGTACCCTGGGGTCATGGTGTAGAAATAGAAAGGGCATTGAAACAGGTAGCTTCCCTGGAGTGGATGCTGGGATGAGTGCATGTGTGTAGTTCTCTATAAATGCTTGAAAAAATCTTCTCGTCTCCTAGCCTGTCTGGATTTTGCTGGGAATAATGTGGCAGTAAAGTCCTCAGGAACCTGGCTAAGATAATGTATTGCATATGAAAATGACTCTTAAGTGAATGTTTTTGAAATGTCAATTATCATTTGTGGAAATAAAAAACCCATTTTCTCAAAAGAAACAAACCTAATTGTTCTACCACTTCCATCTTCATCTATTGTAGGTTCAGGTGGAAGGGCTAACAGGAAATATAAAGTTTGATCAGAATGGAAAGAGAATCAATTTTACAATAAACGTCATGGAACTCAAAAGTACTGGTCCTCGGAAGGTAATTTGAATTGTCTTATAGCATCTTTAAAGGTTTTACCATTCTAAGCAATGGATTAAGGTAGGTACTGAAACATTAGATTAATTAACGCACGAGTTGTGATACTATTTATTCATTGGTGCATTCTACAGTGCTCTTGCAGAGCAAAGTAAGCATATGTAAAATATTTCTTTTTAACAAATATGAATTATTATTTCTGGTAAGTACTACGTAAGAGTGTTTTCCTTTCAGTTTTGTGGATTAAACTGTTTGCATTCTGATCTGAATTGCTAAATGTGAGCCAGCATTTAGAGAAATACGCTTCTGAATGACAAAAGCTGGATAAAGCTTTTTAGTGATGTTTTTATAAATGTGTTTGTGTTTCTGCTCTAATTTCAAATCTTTCAGGGAAAAACAGTTTCTCATGTTTTGCTAATCTGGAGTATTTCAGTTTTACAATGTGAGATGTTCATACTGAAACCTATTAATATGTGAATAAAAATGGTATACCTGTTTTATACAAAGTAATGTAAACAACTGTCATTAATTCAATCTTTTTACTGTTGTAGTCTTTCACTACATAAATAGAAATGCTTACAGTGGTAAATCCATAGCTGAAATAGTTCTCTGTGAGCACAAATGAAGGGCATTGTAATAACATGCTTTACCTTTGCCAGAAAAGCTCATATTCACTGGTGTCTGTGCATCCTATACACTCTATTTAGATTGGATATTGGAGTGAAGTGGACAAAATGGTTGTGAATCCTCTTGATGGCCCTCTTGGAAATGAATCTTCAGGACTAGAGAATAAGACTATTATTGTCACCACTATTTTGGTAATTAACCTCCTATTTTGTCAGAAGACTGTCTGTCCGGCAATGATTTGTTTCTCGACATTATGTTAGTTTAAATATACTGTCTTTTTATTATTTGAGGTTGTGAGCTGTTACTTATTGTGATACATAATAAAATCTAGAAATTAGGGAAATGTATGGGATTCAGCATGCAGTTTTGATTTGTAGAGGATGAACGGTCTTTGAACATTGTAGAAAGTTATGGTTTTAAAAACTGAAAATGGAAATTAAATACCTGCTTTCAAGAGAGAAGAACTTGCTGAGAGGCAGAACCATAGTGTTCATTTTAGAGAATAGATTTTGACAAACAGTGAAGAGACTGGTTCTCATACTTGAGGATTGTAGCTGCTATGGATTGGTAAAGTGTAAAATTAAATGTTAAATATTGTATTCTGGTTGTTTAGAAAATTAAATTGTATATTATTATAGAAGAGCATTTTTCTGTAAATTACACGGCTTGTTTATCAGTTTAGACAAGCCATAGATTAGCATAGAAATTTCTCTGGATGCAAGAACAGTTCTGTAGCAACTGAGCAAAGAGGAAATATATTAATACAACTTATGACTCATCACCAATTTTGCTGATGATAGAACTTTAGTGCGTAGTTATAGATATCTTACCTATTGTTTGTATAGCAATTTAATAAAAATATAGCCTTGAGAGCCTCAAGTGTTTTCTCAGGGAGAGATGTGGTTGTGAAATAGAAAATAATTTTCTTGTGTAAGACAGCAACAAAAGCAACTAAATACCTTTGCCTTCTTCCATCCAAACTGTATGAGAGAAAGAAACTGATTTTGGAATTTACTCTTTCTTCTCTGAATGCGTAACTCCTGTTAACATTCATGGTCATTATTAACATACTTCTGGGAATCACTATGCCTGTAAGTATTGTCATTTGTGTATGACTCTGGAGAATGCAGCTTTTAAATGTGTTAAAGACATGTTCCATTAATAATTAACAACTAATGTATACATAGCATGTATGATTCAGATGGTATCCACTCTCTTTTTTCACATGTAAAAAGTAATCTGTGAAGTGTACAGCTGATGCACCTGTCTCTATCAAGGAGCTAAGGCAAGTTCTTTCTGTGCAGGAGTCCCCATATGTCATGATGAAGAAAAATCACGAAATGCTTGAAGGAAATGATCGATATGAGGGCTATTGTGTGGACTTAGCTACAGAAATTGCTAAGCACTGTGGATTCAAATATAAGCTCACAATTGTTGGGGATGGCAAGTATGGGGCAAGGGATGCAGACACGAAAATCTGGAATGGGATGGTTGGAGAACTTGTTTATGGGGTAAGAAAATTTTCTATAATAAAGCTATTAAAGATGACTAATGAAAGGAGTGGGATTTGGTTTTGTTTTCTCTGTAGAGTGTAGGAAAGTTACCTAATTAATTTTATAGGAATTAATATCTTTTAATGGCATGAAAAATTTTGAAAGTAAAACATTAAATTGTATTTCAAATGCAAATGAAGTTGGGGGAACATGAATGCATATGTTATCCTTCTGACCAGGTGAAAAGCAAAGTAGTTTGCTAAACTTTTAAATGCCATATGCTGTTAAAAGAGCATATATAAAAACAAAAGCTTGGAATACACCAACCGTATGGCTATATGTATTTCAGTACGAGTTCAACTAAAAATTTCTGAAATTCTCCACAGCATGTTCTTGGTGAAACAAATGTTGCTGGTGTCTCTGCTGTCCTATTTTCTATTTGTGAAATGCCATAGAAACGAAACCATTTTTTGCTCTGTTCTTTGCATTACCTATTATTTGCTTTTTTTCCTTCCTTCACAGAAAGCCGATATTGCAATCGCTCCATTAACTATAACATTGGTGAGAGAAGAGGTGATTGACTTCTCAAAGCCCTTTATGAGCCTGGGGATATCAATAATGATCAAGAAGCCTCAGAAGTCCAAGCCAGGAGTGTTTTCATTTCTTGATCCGTTAGCATATGAGATCTGGATGTGCATTGTTTTTGCCTACATTGGGGTCAGTGTAGTTTTATTCCTGGTCAGCAGATTTAGCCCATACGAGTGGCACACTGAGGAATTTGAAGATGGAAGAGAAACGCAAACTAATGAGTCAACTAATGAATTTGGGATATTTAATAGTCTCTGGTTTTCCCTGGGTGCCTTTATGCAGCAAGGATGCGATATTTCGCCAAGGTTGGTTACTCACTCATTTCAACTTTGTGCATTTTTGGTCTCAGTCATCTCAGCCAGAAGAGGTTCGTGGTGCATATATTTTCATTCTTGGAGAGAAATTAACTGCAATGATTTTTCCCTCCCTAAAGTCACAGAAGTCCTTGAAGTGAAAGCACTTGTCTGTGACATAGGGTCAGGATGTAGTTGATCGAATTTTTCTTAATTTCGATCATCAATTTGCCAAGTGAAGTTATATACACCATGCAGAGACTGTAAAATGCATAAGGTTCACATCATTCCATGCCTTCTTGGAGGGGTACCGTGTTTTTGCTGCATATTCCCATTTTACAGTTGACAGTGCAAATGGTTCACCACAACTGTAATGGGAAAAAAGGATAATATACTAGTCACGAACTACAGAGGCAGCGCTTTCTCTCTAAAACTCACTACATATCATAACATGGTTATTAACACACTCTTATTCCTCAAGAGAGCCTTAAACTGAAGTAAAAGTCCTGTGACAGCTCTAATTTCATGTGGATAGTTGCAAAACACTGCTGTTTTTCCACGGCCTAGTTTTAGAAAAGTCACAAAGGAAATTTTGAAAATGAATCTGAAGGTCCAGTTTATAAGTGCTTAATTCCTCATGGATTTTCTTCTACTTTATTAGGGACAACTGTAAAGCTCTTAAGTTAATTCCTTTGCAGTTCATTAAATATTCTATTTTACTTGTGCACAAGTGGTTCTAGCCTTGATTCAGCGGAGTGGTAAGTAGGTAGGTAAATATCTGTTTGCTGTTTGAAGGAAATACAGTAACAATTTAAATAGGGTAGCTGGGTTTAAGGAAATCAAATGAGAAGACTTAGTTAAAACTGCTTATTATAATTACATTTCTTATAAACATCCTAAAGTAAGACAGGGAACAGGTCAATTTCTAGTGAGTCTAGTGGCTGGAGGTCAAAATAAATCAAACCTAGGAAGCATTTCTTATATATTAAGTCATGCCTCCCAAAAGGCAACAGCAGGTTTTCAACTTGTTCTACCACAGAAATAACAGCGTTTATTGTGTGAGAACTTCAGCAGTTCTCTGTAAAGGCTGTTCTATCACAGTGGGAGATGCCAGCCTTTATGGTGAAAGATGCAATGCATTTGGCACAGTAAGAACTGTATGCAAGAGACAAGACAGTGAAGAGGGCAAATTGCTGCAGATCCTGAGAAGTTGTGTTAATTTCACTCCTGTGGGGTTTTTGTATCGATTACACACTTCACAGCTGGAGTTGCCTGCTAAGTCACCTATTAGTACAAAATTATTTTTATTGAATCAAGGCTGTAGTAGAATTATGATATTTTTCTTGTTATCATCATTATTTTACTATCTATGAAAGCACAATGGTTGTTTTATATGGTTTGATAAGTTTTGAAAGGTAGTGCAAGAATACTAATAGCAAATGGTCATCATAAAGGGTGCATGAAACTCAATTTTGGATATTCAATATTTCGTTTCAGTGAAGCATTTAACTTTATTTCATTGAAACCATAATTTTGAGGAAGGTGGTTAGTTTGTATACTATCTGTTTATTATAAAAATAGAAAAGGGCTAAAAAAACCCTTTTGTTTCTGGTTTTGCATCAAAACATTTCACTATGGACTTTGAACTGCCTGCAGATGAATCAGATTAAATATAAAAAGGACTATCTTCAGGCATCAACCAAATAGGTTTCTGAAGTTAATTTTTGCACTATTGCAATAATTTATCTAATAAAAATGACAGCTGCTCTAAGACTTTTAGAGTGGACATGTTACTAGGGTTCCCTGGCTCTGGAATAGAAGGTGGTGCTGAGTAAGATTTTATCACCTGGAAATGGTCTGTAGTAGCAGTCCTTATGTTGCCTCATGGGTAGTAGAGGAACAAAAGAGTAGAATAATATATTATGTAATAATCATAACTTAGAGCAAAGTTTTCCTGATCTTTTCTGAGATATAAGTGTGCTCTCCATTCTGCCAGGTAATACCTTTCTAAGTACCAAATGCAGTACACAAATTTATGTAAATGTGCACAGAAATTTTATTTTAGTACTTAAACGTCTAGTAAATGAGGTGCTTCTGAAGTACGGGTTCATGCTAGAACATTCTAGAAACTTTTCAAAATGTACATAAAAAAAGGAAACTACTCGTTTAACTGTGACAGACTGCCTGGGGAAATTTTGAATACAGATTACACCCCAAATAATTTTACTTGTAAAATGCCATGTGGGAGCATAATTTCTGGATTGGTATTGAGCTTATTCTTTTTCCACAAAGTCAGTGGTAACTTTGCTCACAGATCATGGACATTTGAAAATTGCTGTCATTTACAGAGGATGTCATCAATACAATATAAAGTGCCATAAAGTTGACAGCTATTAAATACACATTGACAGATTTTACTTTGTAAATACATAATATAATATATTCAGTTTATCTTATAACTCAGTATTTTACTTGCAGAATTATTTTATATTCCAATTACCTCCATTTCAAAATAAGAAGTGTGATGTTTTTTAAAGGTGATGGAAGGCATTTTTGCAGGACACATCTCACTTTAGAATGAGCTTGAAATAATTTTTTTCCTATGGTCCTTTGGATAACGTATCTTGGACCTTATCTGACTTGATTTTCATGTAGTAGAGTGAATTAGTGAGTCTGTTGCAACATGGAATAAATCTTTTAATGTCAGAATTATAACAGAGATTTTATGCAATAGCAATTAGAAAAAAAAATTTGTCCAGAATTAGTTCTATTTAATTTTGTTCCTAGCCCCCTAAATTCACTTTGCATAACTATAATCTTTAAATGTACATATATCTATATATAGCTATATCTAGATATATTCTATGTCAGAATTTGTTTATGTTCTCATTCACAGTACAGTAGGCTGGGTGAGTGATTCATAATTTGTTTACTTAATAAATAGGGGAGACACACCAAGACATACCTAAGTTATTTCAGTGCCCTAGTACTAGACTTTTAACTGCATGCATGTTTCTGCCAAAAAATTAAGCATATCTCCAAAGATTATGTACTGCTTCCTATAATGTCTTGTTTGGAAACAAAGAGGTAATTAATTTCAAACTTTGAAGGGTTATGAAAAAAAAAACGCTGTTTGACAATAATGTAATGTCAATATTTCTCTTATATTAGTTTTCTAGTATTGAAAATTACTGAGTTGAGTTGTGTGCTTTACGCTGTTTTGTATATTTTCTTGAGTTCTCTTTTCTTCTTTCTTCTTGAGCAGGAGAAGCAAAACTCAGATCCATAAGAGCGCACCTGCTGCTGTTATAAACATCAGATTATTATTATTTTTAAAAATATACTTTCTTCACCATTTTCCTGTATTATCACCGATTGTTTCATGTCCAGTCCTCAGTTTGTTAAATGCTTGTATCTTTCAAATGTTGTGTGCACTTTTTAGCCTATACCCTGGGCAAGCTTTTATTACAAATAATGCTGTTTGTTTCTCAGTACAGACTGTGCACAGCAGCATAAGCCACTGTTTTGTGGAAATCAGTCTTTGTCTGAATGTCTTAGGAAAACAATCAAGGCCCTTGATTTTAAAGTGCATACTAGTTTATCTGAAAGTTGTGTTTTGCTGGTTTTGTTTGATCCTCGTCATAATGTCACACAAAATCACTTCAGAGGGACCAAAAAGTTTGTGTTAAATATAGCACATTATGATGGAAGCAGTTTCCTTCAAGGGTTGTCAAAACTTTGAAGAACTGGATCACTAAGTTCTTCCAAAAGTAAACTCTGGAGTCCTGATTTCAGCAGAGTCCCAGGAGATCCAGTGGAGAATGCCTTGATTTCCCATCTGATGCGTATGCAGAGCTGGACTCTGAGATAGCCTGAAATGCTTCCCTGTATTATAATGCACCATTTGCATAAAACTGATAACGTGTTCCTTGTTGGGATTTCCATTTCGCTTTACAAATCCATTTCATACTTGTTACTAGATCCCTGTCGGGGCGCATTGTTGGAGGTGTGTGGTGGTTCTTTACCCTCATCATAATCTCATCCTACACGGCTAACTTAGCTGCCTTCCTGACGGTTGAGAGGATGGTGTCTCCCATTGAAAGTGCAGAGGATCTTTCCAAGCAAACAGAAATTGCTTATGGGACATTAGATTCTGGCTCCACTAAAGAGTTTTTTAGGGTAAGAATCTCTACTTTTAGATTTTTTTTTTTTTTTAAGATTGTTTTAAGTAGATCTTCACTCATATAAATGTGTTTTCCCGTGGCTTTATTAAAAGATTGGTATGAAAGTGTGATCTACGCAGCTCAACTCACAAATATAAGTGTTCCTGTTTTTTGTAATTGTAACATACAAATATAAGGGTCTTGATATAAATATGCGAAGCAAAATTACCTAAAAAAGTACTCCACTATACAGTGAAAAACAAGGTATGTTTGAAGTAGGAAGTTGTTGGCATTTATCTGCTTAATAGCTCTGCTATATTGTAGGTACCCATACAGTGAATAAGAACATGGGAAAGGTGTACATTCATGTCTTAATAAGTATTCTACATAATTTTCCAAGCTTGCCTATGGGGAATGGGATATAATCTTTCTGGCTGCTGTAGAATATACATGTCTGCTTTTGAAAACAGTTCTTACTTGTATTTGCATTACATTAATGCCTTGGAAGCCTGTCAGTCCTCACCCTCTACCTCTGGGTATTGCAGTTTTAAAAATACATGAAACTTCCAGTGTGTGAGTCTCAGGCTGCCCTTGAGACATCAGCTAGCCGGTGAAATCCATCCAGAAAATGAGTGAGAGACTAAGGTTGCTCACAAAAAAAACCAGAACAGCCTCGCCTTGTGTGTCTGCTCTCTGTGTCTCTCATTGCATGAAGAAAGTGCATCTGAAGTACTAAAATAGAAAGAAACTTCTGTTTTCGTGTTTTTTAGTGCATGATGTTACATTTAACAAAATATATTTTAAAATAGATATAAATAATTCATTTACATTTCAGGCATACACTGACATGAAAATGAAATAAAACAGGTTCTCACAGATATTTTTTTGTATACTGTATAATTAGAGCAGTAACTGCTAGGTTATGGTTTTCACTGAATCCTGTAATGCATACTTAACTGGTAGTGGACTAAATAGGAATCATACTTGTCTCAACTGTAGAAATTTTCTGATTTTGAAGATAGGTTTAGTAATAATACCTGCTGCTGATTGCATTTCTGTTGGCTAAACCAAAACTAACATCAGCTGTACAAGCTGGTAAAAATGAGATTGGGTTTGTGCTAAGAGTGTTTAGAAGCATTTAGAAGTATACAGGCATGTTTCTAGTTTTGTGAACCTAAACCTTTTAGAACATGGCTGTACTTGGGATTGAATGTGAATTAACAGTAAGTCACTTCTTCTGAATAGCTTATCTTTAGAGATTTTCAAGTGTTTCTTTTTGAAACAAAAAAAAATTTGTATGTGCATGCATTAGTAGCTAGTTGTACTCCTAGCATATATGTACATATTTCCACTTTTACACAACTAGTGTTCCTGGCGATTGCTTGAGCATTAAGAAAAGACTCAATTAGGTAGAGGCTTTGTGAGGGCATATTCTTCATCTTTGGCTCTTGCACAAACAAAACTCTACTGATCTCTGGAAATTTCTACTCAGCAATTTGTGTCACAATTTGGTACATTATGTGCAAAACAACTCCTTAGCCTGGTGCGTCTATCTACTATTTGCTAAAAATCCCTTAAACTTGTCCTGTTACTTTTTCAAGAGATAACAACTATAAGAATTTTTTTTTAAGAGGCCTGAAACTCAAGTTCCAAGAATGATACACTCTGCTGAAGACAATGTGAAAGGAGTCTCTAGCATTAAGGAGACTAAAATTTCACCTAGAGTATATCTGTATTCTGGCTGGATTGGACTGGATGTGTGATTTTTATATGACCTGAAGTGAGCACTCAAATTCTTTGAATAGCTGAAAACAACTTGAGTATATTTTTAGCAGCAAGCTAAAATGGTCTGGTTTCTCCTCTGTCACTCTCAGGAATTAAAAAAAAACATGGGTTTTTTCAGTCAGTCTGTTTTCAGGACGTAGTGTTATTTACAAGTTTGTTTTCTATCAATGGAATGTATACTGAATCTTTACTAGTAGAGCCCTACTCCTGGGGCAGCACAAAATAAAGAGTAGTTGGCTACTGGGGATGAGAATGGTATACTGAATTATCTTTGCTACGAAAACATGCTTTGTGATAATACATTACACAATTGAAAAAGAGATGTTTCGCAGTATTTTTCAAAAAGGAATTCTCAGCAATTGCCTAGATGGTGAAAGTTAGCTGAAAAATCCTTTTCTGAATAGCTGAATATAAATGTATGCAATGTTAATTGAAAAAGGTGGGATCGAGCCTTTTTCTAGCTCCTGTGACTGCTCATCACATATCCTACAGACAGTAGGCATACAAGCCAGTCCATATGACTTGGGGATAACATCCTTGGCATTCATGAGAAAAGGATGTGTTGCCTTCGCACTTGTCCCCATTCTAGGTAGGCTCCCTAGCTTTAAAGGTAGCATGGACCAGTAGGAGATGTTCTTGTCAGCAGTGCGTAGAGCATCAGTTGGCACTGCATCAAGAAACATAACTGAGAAAAAGAAATGAAAAAACATTTGGCTCTGGTGTTTCTAGTGCTGCTTTAAGTTTAGAAGCAGAAGCTTGGTACATCCTATATAGGAAATACCAGTACGAAAAGAAAGGATTTTAAAATATTTTTAAAAGAAAAAAGGTGACAAAAATTATTGACACAAACATCAGCAAGATGCTGTTACTTATTAGTAATAATCTTATAGATGATTTTATAGCTATAAGTCTAAAGAGACATCATTTTTTTCTTTAATGGCACATCTGTCAGGTCTCTGTAAATACCAAAATGTGTAGTAGTTTTCCTCAGGAGATCTCAGACTTGTACTAGCAGAATCAAAAGTACGATCCAAGTCTAAAGAGCTCTGTTCCACTGAGTTGGGATATTTACCACTTCTGATATTTGCTAAGGCTTCTACTTTATAGATCATCCTTGTAGAGTTCTTATTGCAACTTAAAGCCTAAACAAAGATATATATTGGATTGCTTTTGCATTTTATTTTGGGTTATGGGCAAAACAACAAAGTATATGTGGCCATGGTTTCCACAAAATGCATCGTTTTTCTCCAATCAGTAGTGGATTGTAGTGGTGAGAATGCGACTAAGTCTGCAAGCAACACTGGGAAGATTCAGGAGTCATTTCAGTTGTTCTTGTGCAGGTGCATCATCATCTCTCTAATTGCTGGATCACAGGTACTACTTGATGGAGAGGTAACTGGTGGGCAGTGGAATGTCATCGCTCCGGTATGTCCTAGGGGCACTGTCCACAGTCACACACTGTCCTTGCCTTGGGTGATTTCACAGTTGGTACGTGCATTAGCCAGGGCACATAGCTGAACTTTGAAGGGGAGAGAAGTCACTAACCCAACAAGACAGTCTCCTGCTCACCTGCCACTGCAGAAGCTAATTTTAAAGCATTATCTATATGTGTTAACTCCTGAAGTTGCCTCACTTAGTTCATGGGCTACGCCACTGGAAGAAAGAATCAAAGTAAGTATGCAAGCATTCACTGGAACATTTCCATGCTTTTCACCTGCTTGAAGGCATAATTAAAATTAATATCAAAATGATACAACAAGAGCAAAAGTTAATTATTTTTACAGTTCAGTCATATTTTTGCTGTATGCCTAGCTCTGTTCATTAAAGAGATGTACAAATTGGATAGACAAACGAAATCAGTCATCCTACCTCTTTTTCCATTCCAGAAGATGTCTAGTCCTCTAAGTAAGGTAATAAGGCATCTCAAAAAGAAAATAGTGTGCAGAACAATAACTAGATTAATTTACTGTCTCTGCATTAGTTTTTATTTAAAATATCTTCATATGTACCTATTTTTGAACCAACAGTGTGACATGGATAGACCAATCTGTTTCATTGTAACTGTTTTGGTGGCCTTTAAGAATAGATCCTCTGCCAAAATAAAAGCACGCAGAACTGCTCCATAACAAAGTATCCTTTCACTGAGAAGACTGTTCAAGAGTTGCTTATTCTTGCTGAAGAGGCAAGAGTTACAGAATGAAAAGGTGGGCATTGGAAACATGCTGGAAGAATGACAATCCTTATCATCTTGTAGAGAAATCCTCTCTCTCAGTGGAAAGCCAGAAACAAACATAAGAGCTGACAAGACCTCTTGAGTCATTTCTCCTACAAAAGTGTTGTCTGTTGGGAGGCAAAGAAAATTTGGCCTCAAGGAAAATAGCGATGTCTTTTCTGAGTATCTTCAACAAAGTCCAATGCCTCTACTTTTATAAGTATTTTGAAATATTTTATAATTTGTAGAAGTATTTATGTCAGCAATTGCATTACAAGAGGGGGTGCAAAAAAACCCATACAGCAGTCTATGAACCTCAATCTATCTTCACACACATCAAGATACTGAAATTTCTAAAAGAATAAAAAAACCCACAGGAAATCTTTAGTGAGAAGAAAAGAAACATTATTTATTTATTTAAATTAAAGTAAAAAACTATGAATCATACCTGAGCCTCAGTTTTTGAAGTTTGAGATGTAGAAGAATTATAGAACATACGTTTCCAGAGTTTCATTTTGACTGGCTCCACAGAAGCCTCTAAGAGGTGAAGGTGTCAAAAGACTCAGCTATGAAATATCCTCTAACATTTACCATGGGCTCTGGTTGATACCTTAAGAGGCAGAGAGGGTGTAGGACTGGTACTTCATGGATCTGCGAAGCAGGCGTGGCTGGAGAGTGTGGGTTTGGCTCTTTAGTTTGAAGGAGAAAAAGGTCCATAGCTAAAATAGTGAGGAGAGTCAGATCTGAGCCCTGAGTTAGGGGAAGGACTGCCTTTGCACCCAGCAGCATATTACTGAAGATATGCTTGTACTTATCTGTGATAGACAGGGTTCAAGTAATCAATTTTCACTTGTCTCTTGTTTTTTGAGGTCCTTGCATCTGGAGAACACAGAAGAATTGATTTAGGCCATTTTGAAAGTTATTTTAAAAGAATGCAATAATCAGTACTTTTTTTTTTTTTTTTTTTTTTTTTTTTTTNTTTTTTTTTTTTTTTTTTTCCCTCTAAGCATCTCTTTTGTTATTTTCAGGGTTTTTTTTTCTCTTTCCACATTATGCTTGCTATGGTTAGAAACATCTTTTATTTTCCAGCCTATATGTATTTATAACTAGTTTATTCTCAATTTTTACAGTACATTAATAATTATTATGTAGATTTTTTTTTCTTCTCAGTTTTTATTTTCCTGATGTATTGATCCTGAAGGAGCAGAAGTTTACTTTGTTTGGCATCCTATTTTTTAGTTTGCTTTGTACAAAGGCATTAATATTTCTTTATCTTTTCTGGAAATAATTTTCTCCCAATTCTATCACACTGTTTTCTGGTAACCATTTTGATCATAGTGACAGATCTGTGTTTCCTTTGTTTTTATCAACTGACGATCTCCAATTTTATACAGATTTTTTTACTGGACCCAAATTGCTGGATCATGCTTTTGAACTAGAAAATTTCATTTCTATCATTCTAGTGATCAGAATTTTCCACTTCTCATGATAAATAAATAAATAAATAGTTTTCCATCATCTATGTTTTGACATCCCAATTTCCTTTCCTACTAATTCTAGTCATTTCTGTCTTGTAATGTTTTCACTTTAAAATGTCATCTGAAGCTGTGCATGCTGTGCAGTATTTACACCAAAAGAGCAGTAGTTTGAATGCTTTTTCTTTCCTCAGACCAGGCAGTATGTTTATGGTTCTAGACTCCAAGAACAGCATTTGCAGTTCTCTACAGATTTGTGACTGCTTGAAAAAGTACTTTTGTGTTTTGGGATTTAGTTTATTCCCTCTCCCTCAGTACAGGTGCAATGAGTTCTTTTTCAGAATTGTAGAAATTAGTTTTTAAAGAAATGACATTGAAGTGATCTGCTTTGATTTTATGAATATGCTGAATGGTGGGGAGGACTTTCAATTCTGAGGAAACTGAAATTAGTAAGTCTTAAAGGAAGTGTCATTTCAGCAGTTATTTTAATGGAAGTTAAATTATTTGGGAACATACCTTTGTAAGAACAACATTGGTCGTCATTTAACTCCTTAAACCACATGGAGAATATAAGGTCATTGTCCTGTACATTTTTGGAGAAAATTATTTTAAGTACACTTTTGAGGAATTAATTCAGAAAGTAGAATGTTTTAGATATTTTATTAGTAAGACCAAATATATTAAAGATATTTTTGACAGCTCAGTTACATAATGGAAACTGAAAAGCCATGAAACTGCATCTTAAGAAGATGTAACTAGTTTTTACCATTACTGAACAAATATATCCATATATTACAAAATTTAGAACTTGCATCTATTTGAACTTACCTTAAGTACTCACTTAGTATAAACAATGGTGTTTTAAAGTACTTAATCTTCAGCTAATTAAATGAAGAAAATAGTTCTGTTCTTTTCTGTGTTTTTATTTACCTATTAATATTTGCTTTACTGACTAAATTATCAAGTTTTAGCCTTCGTTACACTTTTTAGCTACTGGTGACATTACGACCTCCCATCCTTTTGTTCAGTATGGAAGGTCAACAAGATGGTTTCACAAATCATGTTTGAGAATTGGAGATCTGCTCCCACAGTACAAGATCATCATCTAGTACAATGTCAGTAGTTTGAGGAGCTATTTCTGTCAAAGCCATACTAATTACAGCACCCTAGTTTTAAGAATAATAGGTCTTTGAATGTAAAAATAGAAAAGTTATCTGATGACCCACAAAATAAAGTTAAAGCTTTGCATAAATTAATTTCCTAATTAGTTTATTAATGAAGGTAGTATTCTACATTTGAATTGGATGTGTACTCTGTAGTAATAATAATAATAAAATACATTTTAGATATAATAATAAAGTTACCCAAATATACTGCAACTATATGTGGAATAATTATTAATATGTATTAATCTATATTAATTGTATACTTAAAATTTTTTAAAGTTTATTTAATCAGTTTTATATTGTTGTTGGTATTATTTTCATAGTCAAAATGCCCAGTGGTGACATGATACTTAAAAAAAAAAGTGTCAGTTCCTGGGACATTTTTGTATCATTGTATTGTTGTAGAAGTCCTAAATAACAAGACAGAAAATGTTCATTGTGAGTATTAAGGTCTTGTACTGCCGTGTTGGTGTTGATTGCAATACCATAATTATAATTAGCTTCTAACATTCCGTGTATACACTGAGCATCACCTTGCAATAGCAATCAGCTGCAGTAATTAAGAGCAACGCAGGTCATTTCCATACTCTTGCATTCTTGTAGTCATTATGGCAGTCTAGAAAGCTTCTGTTATTTGTAGTGCATGACAGCAAGTGTGGGAGCCCAGCTTGCACACGGGGCATCCTGTGTGTACACAGAATGATAGATGGCCTCTTAACACTGGCATGTTCTACATCTGCCTTTCAAATAAATACAAATTCTGAAAATAATGAAGGAAATAAAATAGCACAGTTCTGAAAACACATTGTGTTAATAAATATATTGTGTAGCAATATTTTTAAAAAAATCTAGAAGTCACCCATATTCCCTACAGAGTGGCTCACTGCTCTTATTTTTTAGGAATCTACACAAGACAAGGACTAGGTAGGGATCCAGACTCAGAACTGTATGAATTCCAGCGTGAAGTTTTTCAGTGTTCCTGGCTGCAGAGGACTGCACAGTCATGGTCAAGCCTGAGTGTCGTTATCTAGTGATGTTCTTGCGAAATGGCTTAGAGATTTTCATTTTCATGATTGCTGGGTCAGATATTCCTACCTTCATCCATACAGCAAGGACCCTGTGAGCCATCTAGTGGGAGGTTTCTTCTTAACA
>VZSE01011727.1:336739-416739 GCA_013398275.1 Promerops cafer | reverse complement strand
CATGAGGAGCAAGGCAAGGCTGTCAATTACAGGAAGTACTGGAGAAAATGGACGTGTTATGACTCCAGAATTTCCAAAAGCAGTGCATGCAGTACCTTACGTGAGTCCTGGCATGGGAATGAATGTCAGTGTGACTGATCTCTCGTGATTGATAAGAACCTTTTGAGTGCCTTACACAATGGTTTCCTTGTGCGTTTATTGTCAAAGTGGTGAGAGGCATCCAATATCTTGAAGACTTTTCTTTCAGCCAAGAAAAAAATTCTTGTATTTGTGGAGTTCATCTTGGATTGTAATGAATGCTTGGTTCAAAACACAACACCATTTTCTACACAAGTTCAAGATGAAGCTTGACTGACATGCACAGCTAACATGGAAGTACTGTAATCTAACTGAAGTCGTTGTACAGGCAACACACCAGTTTCTGCAGCCACTGTTGTTAGTCCCTTGGTTCATATTGACTTAAGCACACTTGACATCAATTGCATCAAGATGTGACATGTTTTATAAGAAAAAAAAAAAAGTATAAAATGAAAAAAATATTTTTAGGTATTTTCACAAACAAAAACTGGCTTTT
This sequence comes from Promerops cafer, assembly GCA_013398275.1. Taxonomy (NCBI): domain Eukaryota; kingdom Metazoa; phylum Chordata; class Aves; order Passeriformes; family Nectariniidae; genus Promerops; species Promerops cafer. The sequence goes on along the minus strand of VZSE01011727.1, from coordinate 416,165 downwards.
AAATAAATTTGCTTCCATAATGGTTGAATATGACAAAAGAAAAAAACTAAGAAAAAAAAGAAAAAATCTAGACTACGGGGAAGTGGAATATGAAAATAAGGCTTAAGGCATCAATTCTGTATTTTTCAAAGCCAAATATGTAATGTTGAGAAGAAATAATGATTGAAAGGTTCAAATCTTGTAATTTAATATTGTTATTAAAACTTTGCTGTATATCCTATTCTTTAACATTTGGTGTTAATATAAAATTTACTTGGCAATGCTTGACATTTGAAATAAACTTTTTTCTATGGTTTTATTTGCAAGTGTTCCATTAATTTTACTAGCTACAGTTGGGTTATAAAGAGTCTGAAATCTAAAAGGACACTGTCAAGGTTGGGTCAATGTTTCAGTTTTTGGCAGTGTCACCACTTCCAGCTCACTCAGATCTGTTCAGTAGTTTTTTCTGCAGATGAGCCCAAGCTGTGATGCTCAGATACGCTTGTTGAACTCTGAAGGTCAAGGTTGCTCTGGGTTGGAGCGGTACTTGATACTGACACATGAGGAGTCAGATGGGTGCTGTTTTAGAGCTCCTCTTAACTCTGGCATGCAGAGACTTAATGATCCAAAGATTTGGTTGATACCTATCTCTACTTTTGTACAATTGAGTTCATAAATACGTGTACAGAGAGAGAAGAGTATTGATAAAAGCTGATAAATGGCAAGCAGTAAAACAGTGTTATTTTTTTTTAAAGAATGAAAAAAGAAGAGAGTTTTCAAATTGTTTCTTTAAGGAAGCAGTTTTCAAACTGTTAAAAGGTAATTCTAAGCAGCAGCTAGTGAAGCTTTTATGAAAAGAAAAACCCAAAACCTTGGCAATGTCTTTTTGAATTAAGATTGATAACTCAAATTAGATGCGAGTCTGTACTGATGAAAACTTTCCTGAATCTTAATCATTATGAATATTCTTTGCTAGCTGAAGTTACCATACTTTTTAATTGTGTGTATTTAAAAACAATAACTACTTAAAAAGCAAAAAGGAATTCTAGGAGGGGTGCAATAATATTAATTTAAATGCTAATGCAAATCAAAGTAACATCATGTTTCTTTAGCTTTCCCTGTAGATACAATTCTGTACATTTGGTTGAAAAGCTTACATTTTTCTGCATTGTGGATATATTGCCTCATGCAGTATCGGTAAATCTCTCTTATTTTGGAATTAAATAAAATTTTAAATATGACTTGCAGTTTTAGTTGGAATCCATTTCTTAGACTCAAGTATAATGTTTGCTGAGCATTGGAGAAGGCAGAGCATTTATCAGAAACTTGAAGTCCCTTCTTGTGGTACAAACTCTGAGCCTGTTTCTGCAAGCATGTGAACACAGTGTATACTCTCAGTGTGGTCAGCAAAAGAGGTGTATACAGTGTTTTCAATGTCTGTCTTACCAATACTTCCCCCTGATTAAACTGAATCATTTCTTGACACATCTGTAATTCATAGGTGTTCTGTGCATTACTCCTCATCAGGAATGTTGGGGAATGCATCTGGATTTTTAATGTTCAATGCTAGAATGACCAAACTAAAATAATATTCATATGGTAATATAATTTTTTTTAAAAAGTAGGAATACATTACTGTATACAGTGGAAAGCTATTTATTGTACCTCTGGGCTCATTCCTCTAAAAATCATAGCATTAAAAAATCTTTGTCAAGCCTGAACTGATGTATATAACTGAAATAATGTAAAGTTATATTTTCATGTTTTTATACTTAACAACATGATGGGAATACATAATGTATGAGTATTTCAATTCAGATAATATTGATTGGATAATACACATCTCAGTTAAAAAAGCAGTAATAGTAGTTTAATATCCATGTTAACAGTACATCAGTATATTGCTATATAAAGTATGTCTGTGTGCATTTAAGTGAAAAGTAGTCAAGAGTGATGAAAGCTGTCCAAGGGTTTTTTATTCCTTTTTTTATGAAAACTGTTATGGAGCAACCAAAATGTTTATGAATTCAAACTTGTGTAAATTTCAAAATGTCCTTTTACTGTAGCTTTTTGTTTACAGTACAGTATCTTATTTTCTGCTTTGTTAAATGAGTAATGGTACAAAGCTGGACATACACTTTCTAAGACATTAACGTTCTCGTTTTTTCATGTATACTTATATGACAGAAAATGCTTCTGATTTTATTTTTCAATCTAACACATGGCTTTTCTGGAGTGTTGTATAAACTTCAATCATACATAAAAAATCTTCTTAAAAAAGGTAAAAGACCTTTAATGTCTGCTTAGTATTATTGAAATCTGGTTTCTTATTTATTATAAATGTATTTTTCTAAGATTTTACATAGGGCAAACCTGTTTGTCCCCACAGATATGAAATTTCCTTGAAGGGTTTATGAAGTTTCTTCTTTTCTTGAATGAAGTTTTAGTGAAGAGTATAATCTTCTCCCAGACCATCTTGTCACTCAAGGATAGATTTACTGTAGTTTTCATTATTGTTAAATGAAGTAATGAAACTTTTTTTTTCCGACAATATAATTGTATCTCTGGACTGTAACCTTCCTGATCGTAGTTACAATGGCAGTGTGATAGGTTCATAAAGATAGGACGTTAAGTATCTATTCAGTAACACTACCTAAAAATTTTGAGTTTAAACCAGTACATTTTTAATTGAACGGATTGTTGATGTGCCCAAAGCAGAGAAAGAACTTGAGAAATGGCAAGTACTTCAGGTGTCACTGGAAGAGATCTAGTACAGCAGGGAGTTTACTGTAATGGCAAACCGAGTGTGAAGAAATTCCCAATGTGAAAGGTTCAACATTTTCACGTATACACGTATTGCACCTGTTAACAGAGTGTGTTTCTGCAGTGTCAGCCTTCTCTTTGGCTGATTGATGTAGACAATATCTTTACATGAAACCTTGCACAAATAATTGTATTTTAAAATTCAAATAGATAGTTTCAGCTATCATTTGGTGCAGTTAGTTAAAAGAATCCAGCGGTCACCAGCAAAATAGAATCAGCAGCAGCTGTTGTGCATGCTATTCCTGGAGGCTACTCAGATCTGTTTTCACAGTATCAAAGCTTATTATTTACTAAATCGTTTCATTTAAACTGTCAAGTGATCACAAAAATTTTCTGTGAGAGATCCATCACGTTTAAATTATCTTAGAAATTTATATTAAGCATTTAGAATGAAATTAAGCAAGTAACTTAGCTGTGGACTTAATTTGAAACATTTTCCTTTGCATCAATTTCTGTAGGTAGTAGAGAATACTATACACCTGTGTGAGACATAACAGAGAATTGAATAAAAGAATTATTTTCTTGTGTAAACAAGTGACAAAAAATGGAACGAAGTAAGATAAAATACAAAAGATCTGAGAATTATAGCTCTGACTGCCCTGCAGCTTTCATGTGTCATGAGGCCAGTCCCTAATCTTATTGTTAGGGTATATTACATGATGTGTTTTCTTTCTTTCTTTCTTTCTTTCTTTCTTTCTTTCTTTTCCTCTTGCCCCACTACATGCAGTTAGTTCTAATGCGTACATTTTTAGCTTGGTAGGCTGATAGGAAATGTGATTACTGTGTATAATACTTGCTATAATTGATTTGGCAGTCATTAAAAATGTCTATTATGGGTCATGTCGTAAGTCTCTGTATTACAGGAGCAGTGATGATAAAGATAGGAAAGGTTACATAAACTAAACCCTTTATCCAAGTGGCATCAACTGAACTTGTTCTTCTATCAGTCGCTGTTATACATCTCTTACTGCTAATGAAAATTTAGCTACCTCTGTAAACAGCTCAGTGCTTTACTTACCTCAGTAATGAGGAAATTCTTTGTACATAAAAGAAAAGCACTTAATTTCATTAAGTTGTCCAGTGAATGACTTTGTAGCCTTTCCTCAAAGTTCTTCCGCCCTTTACACTTGCAACTCCCACTCAACAAGAAAGGACCATTACTACATGCTGGGCATAGAGAAAAAGTTTACATGTAATTTGTCATAGTTTTTTACAAATGCTAACTTTTTGAGGCTGACTCATCTGTGTTAAATAAAGCATTTAATCCTACTAGTCTTCCAACTGCAGAATGAGATTTAAAATACATATTTAAATTAAAATGGGTTTTATTTATTTGCTTTAAATATCCCAAACCTGATTTTGAAAATGTGTATTATTATAGAGTAGGAAAGGACTGCTAAACCAGTGCCTAGACCAGCCCCTTGGGATTTTCTTCAACTAGTTCCTATCTGGAAGTGTGGGAACCACAAATAAAGGGGTTCCAGTGGATCCCATGAGCTGCGCAGGACCATGCTGCTTCCTTTGCCTCTTTCCATGCACAGAAGGCAAGCAGGTGGAAAAAGCTGAAATAGGATTTAGAGAGGTAGTTTTATGCCATTCTTCTGTCCCCCTCAATCCTTTAATGTGAAGGTCTCCAAAAGAGACACTGGAGAGGATTTATACCTGTTTTCTAAGGATAGAAAATAACAACTAGAATTTTTTTCCTAAAAACTCACTGTTTGTGCAGTTTTGACATGATAATGTCATGTTTCAGTTTATGGTAGACAGATCTTAAAACTGGGGAATAAAATCTCCTTCAGAGTCTTTACTGTTAGTAATCATAGAAGACTGTGAGTTGGAAGGACCCTAAAGATCACCTTAAAATTCCAACCCCCCGCTGTGGGCGGGGACACCTTCCCCTAGGCCAGGTTTCAATCTTCTTAGAAGGAGACAGCCCAGAGTACTTCTGGCATGTTAATGCTTTACTGAAGCATCAAGAGCATCTTGTTAAAAATGTACTAGAGGCTATTATATAACAACTTTTAACCCAATTTTCAAGTTATGTTGTTACTGCCTACCCTTCAGCACCATATTCTGTGAGTTTAGAGAAAAATGTAATTAGAGAGGTCAAGCTATAGTTCTTTGAATTAATAGTATGCTTTACAAATAACATAGTATTTTTCAGTTGTTGCTTTCCTTATGAGTTTCACTATGAAAGGCAATCACATTTTCGGTTACCTCATACTCATAAATAGCAGAATATCCACTGAAATATTTTTTTCTGGTTTTGAGTGAGAAGATTTTTTTATACCGTCACAATGACTAAAGATACAATAATACAAACAACATGATTTTTACTAAGGTGTTTGCCTTTGTGTTTCTCACTGTTGTTTTTAGTAATTTCACAAGATTGTCAGATGAATATTTTCATAAATTTGGAACAAAGTGTCTTGGCAACTTATCCAAGTTACCTGTACGTGGAATTCTTAATTCAGCTTCAGCTACTTTGTGTGACTAGATAGGCAGAGATGCTAATATCTGAAAATGAAGATTGTGGGTGTTCCAGTGTATATGTATATATACATATCCCTACACAATGCAATAGTAGATCTAGTGCTGATTTTGATAAGGCCATAGTCCAGAGTGATGATAACCACAGCAATAATTCATATTAGGGCCAGTAGCAACAGGAAAGTTCATAAGCAAGTGCCTTACCACCTCTTGTTTGAATAAATATGGAATTTTGCATTTCCATAGAACAATACGAGTCCCCATGGGACTCAATCAACAGTGAATCCTATAAGTTCAAAATCTGGGGTAACGCCTGTAATTCATCTCACTGATGAGATTAAGTTCTACAGAACTCCTGTGGGACAAACAGGCTCTTCCACACTACCTTTGGCCTACACAGAAAGGTCAGAATAAAGCTATTGCCCGTGTCATTGCCTCTCACTTCAGCAGCAAGCTTGATGGGTTTAAGTATATGCATGTATATGCTTAGTTTCTAAAATTTCAGCCTTTGCTGTTTAAAAATCCAAATGGTTGATCCGAGAGGCTCAGGTTTAGTTAAGTCTAACATTACATGGACAAACAAAGCAGTGCTCTTTGCAGCTATTACTTGATTTTCTAAACCAAAACCTTTAAAAGACTTCATGCCTCGAAAACAAAATGTTGGGGGTTGACAGGGCTGGATACTACACTACCTACTTTGAACATTGTGCAATAAAATATACTGCTGTGGTGCTGTGGCAGAATTCTGTCCACATTATATATTATTTTGTTAGGTTTTTTTTTCTTTTTACTTGGATAGACAAATGAGTAATATAATCTGTAGGAAATAACTCTCATGGTGTAGGCTTGACAGACAATTTATAGGCAATTTCTATTGAATGGTTTTATCTGTGGCATTACCACATTTTTTAAATCTGCACCTTCTGAATATATTAGAAAAACGTGATAAACTGTTTTTATAAAGCCATTATTCTCAGTGAAAGCAGGATTCTGCTTGACATGTTTTCTTTATCCTGATGGGTATACTTGCCTAAGGTACTTGTTTATTCTAGGAGACTTAAAAATATATATATTTTTTAATCATTATAGATCCAAAATTACACTGGGACGTGTTCATCAGTTCTGCTTAGTCCACCTTATAAGCTGCTTTCTACAGGAGATCTTTGCCCTTTTATGCTTGTAATTTACTTTTTAATCTTTTGTCATTGTAGAGATTTTAGCACATTGAGGAAAAAAAGGTAACATTGCATACCCTGCTTGCTGATGTAAGATGCTGCCCAAGTCCTTCAAAGTGATTCAGCTGATAAGTATGTCTCGTGACTCACACCTCTTAAAGAATCTTCCTCAAACAGCAGGGACAAAGACTGCTCTGAGGAGACCAAAGTAATAAATATGCTTTGGTCAGACCCTGCCTCGCTGGAGTCCAGGGAATCTGGGGTGTCAGGACCAAGCCTGAACCTCCCACCTGTCTGTGTGCAGTCACACAGTGGTGTCCCCAGGCATCACCACACTTGGCAGTCAGGCTAGCAAAACAGAATTGTTAGCATGGTCAAGATGCAAAACCTTTTCTCTGCTCTCAACACGATGCCAGAGCGGGGAGGAGAGAGCTCTCCCCCTCCTTCCCCTATCTGAAAAGCTTTTGTTCCTCCCTGAATTACAGACATCCATATTCAGTAAATTCTGGATGTAACTTTGGAAAAAAATTGCTTTAATATAAAATAACCATGTACTTTTTAGCATAGAGGAAACTTGGCATTTACCCTCAAGAAAAATAAACACAGCCATCTTGGCTGGCTGAACAATTTCATGGAAGTTTTTCTCATAGAGAAAAAAATTCATTGCTTTATGAATTATGACATCATGTATTTTCATAAAACATGAGCTCCCCAATAGACAGGATCATGAGATTTTTTTTTTTGTAAGATGCTAGATAAGATTATATTATGCTGAGAACCTTTCTTATGCATGTTGTAATATACTGTGTAAATATGGGTTTGCCAAGTGGTTTTTCTATGGTTTCATACTGTGTATATATATATATTCACACATACAAATAGTATAATTAAAGGAGTTTTTTACTTTTTTAAAGGGTATCCTTTCATCACTTACATAAACCTAAGTTAGGAGCAATACAAATTATTGTAGTGTGAAACGAAATTGCTCAATGTGACAATATCACCTGATCTATACTACATCCCTTTTTTCTCTTTATAAAATATCTGCAGAAAAAAAAAACAGTGTCTTCCTTGAAGGAATAGGCAATAAAAGAGTTGGTAAGAGAATGCAAACCAAGCCTCCATGTGGCTATAGGATGGGATTTTGAAGCTATGACTTAAAACTACAGTGCTGAATTATAACTTTAGTTCTAATTTAAGTTAGAAAATTAGAAGAGGTTCAGTTGATTTTTGTGGTGTAGTTGAATCAGGAATGTGTCATAATGAGTGTAGACACTGGATATAGCCTTTGGCATTTAAAACTTAGACCTACCCAGCTTCCAGGTATTCTCTTATTTTAGGCTAGTTTGTGAAATTTTTACAGGCAGGCATACTGCTTAGCTAAATCTAGATCCCATTCTGGCTACTGGCATCAATTCAGTTTTTGGGGTATCAAATCTGAGGGTAAACTATATTTTCTTTCCAAATGAGGTGTCTGTGTTTATTTTCAACTGCCTTGCTTTATATTTTAGTGGCAATATTTCAACAACTAATTATTTTTCTTTACTTTTCCTGCTGACAATACTATCAGGGTTTGGGGTTTTTTAAAGCTTTTAACTAAAACTGGTTTTAAAAGTGTTGGGAAGTGTTCCCTTCACTTACACTGAAGGTAAATGTGAATTATCAGTCAAGCCAATATTTTTTTAAGACACTGGCTATTTTATACTAAAAATACATATAAGACTTCATGCAATAGCAGAGTAGAAAAATACAAGGAACTGTTGCTAGAGGATTTAGCTGAGATTTTGTTTGGTTTACTTTTTCTGGGAAAAAATATATTTGTTTGTTTTCCTTTCACTACAGATTTTGTATTTTAAAAAAAAAAAAAAAAAAAGAAAATTAGTTTTCTCTCTAACGTCCCTCTGCTATTACATGCCCTGATGACATTAGTTGTCAAACTGGATACCTTGGAAAATATTCCCATGTTCGTGTAGATAGATGGTAGAACTGCCCAATGTAGTAATAGATGTCTTCTGTCTGACTTCATTTCATTGTGGATGTGATTGTTCACTTGTTTTGTACAGTTTTGGTTTTGGTGCAGCTACAGATACAGAGATCAGTAGATTAAAAAAAAGTAAATACATACTTACTCTTCATAAAAGAGTAGTGCAGAATGACAGAGCACTCCTGAAGACTCTGCAGAAAGATGTTTGAGAAAAAAAAAGTTATTTTTAAAAAACTGACTTGCCTCTGAGCATCCTTTAATGAGGGAGAGGCTTCTGTGTCCTGCAACTATATTCCCGTGAGCAGAAAATCCTGTTCTAAAGGTCAAGAGTGTACAGAGGTATTTTTGCAGAATCACCTCTAAGTGACTGAATTCTACTTAAAGATGTCAAGATTGGTATTGAGAATGCAATGAAATGCACAAAGGATTTTTTTTTTTTAAGTAACTGTCATGATTTTTTTTCCTTTCAGTTGCATCTTCAAACCTAGCACTGTCAGGAGGGTTTTTTTGGATCAGTACAAAATGCACATGAGTTAAGGCACCGTGTCCTCCTCCTGCAGAATTCCATCACCATTACATTTGTGATTTCTAGTATGAGCAGATCATCTACAGTAGCTGTCCTTATCAAAGGCTTCACCTTAAAGAGCTTAACTCGTGTTTTATGCCAGATTGTGAAGAATTAATCATATACATAAGTCCTATCATCGAAGTGCCTGAAAAAGAATTGCTTTTGATAATAGACTATGTGATAGACTATGACACTTCCCATCACAAAGAAGTGTCACCAAATCATGTAGAGTCCTTTCCCTGCCTGGTCACTGGAAATAGTATGCTGTTACTACTTTATTTTAATGTGACTTTTCATCCATTACTGTCTTTCTGTCTGAAACATCCTCCATGGTGTTTTTCTCCCTCTGAGGAACAAAATGGTGATGAATAGGATACCCTAGGTATATTTCTGAAACCCTCTGCAGATACTGTCATTTTTATTTATAGGTGCTTGGCTATTTCTCATCTTAATTCCCCTGAGATCCTTATGACTGATAATATTTAAATCTTCCAGATTTTGTATATATGTCTTTTTGTTGGAAACCTGTTTTGTAGCCTTCTAGCATTTCCTCAGTGGTCATTAACTATTGATTTAATAATGCCATTCATGCCAATTTATATAAAACCTTGAGGCATATATAGTGTTTTACAAATAATTTAATATTTATGGTACTCTAAAGTGAAGATTTAAGCATGCAAGTTAGGATGGTGAGGATAAGAGATAATAAATAAAGAAATGTATAGGAGAAATAAAGTGTGAGACATGGCAGGCCGGTTGTGTTGATGTGAACATATATTCTGCTTCGTGTTTAATACTAAGGCTTTAATATTTGATTCTGATTTGTCTTAATGAAAAATGGAGTAAGGTATAGAAAAACTTACACATATTGTGACTTCCATCTGGAGAGCCTTATTCCAACTAAATGAGTTTTAACTCTAATTGTGATAACTGAGGAAGAGAGAACCTTTTCCTCTGAGCATCTTATGCTACTGATTTTATTTAGCATAGCATCACTGCTGCTTGGAATATTTCCTTCATTTCTTTTTGGAAGCTCATCCTTCAGAGACACATGCAGCTGCAAACATAAAATGCTTATTTTGCAAGTGCCTGGAACTTGCTGAATCATTCTGTCTTGGCCAAATAAGTATTTTTTTATGTTTCTACTCTGAACTTGAGGAGGTAGTACATCCTGATAGCGTTTGAGCTCTGAAATCAAGCTGTGATACCTAGATGTGTGAAAATTAACTCTTAAATTAGTTTCTTGCCATGACTTAGCTTAGAAGCTTCTATGTTGTCTGCAATATGGATTGCCCTTTGTGTTGTTTTACATGTTAGTGATTGTTATAAATGATAGTAGGAACCACAAAATTTAAACTTTCTGTGTTAAAAAAACTTTCCAGTTCCATTTGTCTGTGTGCTCATGTTCAATCAGCCATGTGATGTGTCTTATTTCAGATACATTTAATTGTAGTCAGGCCTGTAATTTCCATGCTTATTTGGACACTTTATTGAATAAATTATGTAGCATTCACTAAACATGGAGTTAATCTTTCTGTTGTTCCTTCAAGTTGATTCAGACTTGAAACCTGCTTTAATCGTGGTATTCTTTAGAGGAGTTGTTGATAGAAATTGTGGATAATGTACTGCCATTCCCCTTGGATGGCAGCCATTTAACTGTCTATCTAACTTAAATGTCACTTCAGGAAAAATAAGTTAAGCTGACATAAGTAAAAAGGTGTTTTACAAACTCAAGAACTTGTATATTCTACTGCTTCATAATCTGCATCACATTCACCTCAAAACTTCTTCTAACCTGATCTCTAATAAAATAATGATCATTGTATTAGGAAGAATAATTTCTATCTATGGGTTAGAGTATGTACAGCTGCAGAAAAGACCTATTGTTCTTTACTTAAAATGCCTGCATTCCCAGTTTGGATGAAAATGTACTTTTGCACAAGTAAGCTGTATGTAATAGTGCAGGGCTGGACAACTGTCACTTTTTATATAAAGGATCTCAATGAACCCAAGTCCTTTTTGAAGTGGAAAATGTCCTAGCACAGAGTTCAAGAGATTTCCTGCTTCCAGACACCAGATTTAAAGGCAGAGTGGTCCATGTAGGAAATAATAGATTATAAAAACAGTACAAGGACTGGGCCATTACTTTTCCCAAAGTGGAAACAATCATATGTAGGAGTGATAACAGTAAGGCATTGGAAATTGTAGCTTTTCGTGTGCCCTCCTCTCTATCCATTTCTCCATTTCAGNAAAAAAAAAAAAAAAAAAAAAAAAAAAAAAAAAAAAAAAAAAAAAAAAAAAAAAAAAAAAAAAAAAAAAAAAAAAAAAAAAAAAAAAAACAGAAAAGACAATCATCCATTTTCTTATGCTGGAAAAAAAATAATTAAAAAAAGACCACCATCTCACTTTAGACATCAGACATGGCCTATAAAAGCAGATCAGGTTGGTGAAAGCATTCTGCGTAGTTTTTACTATGAATGGTCTTATTTTTTTGAATGTTTGACGTGCCTAATATTAAATGGGGGGAATCTCTTATAGGCCATTTATCAGATTTTTACTCTACATGCCATTGTCAATTAATATTTCCCTGGTGATTTCCAAGTCTCATCAAAAGATTTTTACAAAGGAAAAAGTTAAACTGGCATAAAGATATTTAAGATATCCTAGTTACAGGACTATCTATCTATGCCACTAATGACTGACAGCATACCAGTCTTCTGGGACATCTGCTGAGTTTATTTTTCACAGTTACTGTGAAATGAGACAGGAGGAGACAGAAGAAAAAGGCTTCAAATACACAAAGGCTAAAATATGTCTAGGATAAAAAAGTGCTATCCTAGCAAAAAAAATGACCAGATTAGCATTAAAACACCTTAAACCCACGGGGCGTTTCCAGGATCATCCATTAGATGATGATTGCTGTGCAAAGATTTCTGTAATGAAAGCTCTGAGAATACTAGCTTGTAGAAAGTGACCTTGACCAGGATGATGATGAGTTGATTCAGTATAAATTTAGTGTAAGAATAAACAAAAGTAGCCCTATAGTTAAGGGTCTCTTTCAAACTGTGATGCAGCAAGGCTGGCTCTATAGTCATACATAAGCAGCAGTGCCTGGCGTGTTCCCAAGCACCAGACTTATCATCTATCCCATTAAGCTGTTACAGCCATCCCTGGTGTGCTGTTGGCTGATGCCAACCAAGGATGTTCCCAGGCAGTTCCCAGGGACAGTTTAGGGATGTCCCAGCGGTGATTCCCAGCATCTGGCATTTTGTAAGTTGTCACAACATTTTGGTGCCTAGGAAAGTTCGCTGTCATAAGCAGGGAATATTGCATGCTCATTAGCTTGAGTACACAGGAATATTTGGGGGCATTTTGTTACAGTGTGGATGTCACCTGTGGGAACTAATTAGAGCTGCAGGAGTGAAGTCTTGAATTTGGAGGAGATCACAAGATGTCTTTGGGTAAAAAAGTTATATCTGGCAGAGATTTTTATTAAAAGTCTTTGCTTCAGTCCCCACTGCTGGAATACTCACACTAGGAAAGACATCTGAAATTAGTGAAGAGATTACCAGAAACACACAAAGTAATGAGACTGCTTATCTGAAAAAGTTTCAAGAGAGGTCAGAAAGAGTCAGAACATATGAACAGTTTAAGAAAAAATAAACCTGCAGTAGATTTTACAAAAGATATTAAAGACCAAATTTTTTTTATGTATAAATATATAAATACCAAACATAAACATGAGGGATTGTTCATTAATGTCAGTTTAGTTGTAACTTATTAAGTTAATGCATATTTTAGTTCTGCTTTGACAAGAAGTTGGGTGAATAAATTGCAGGTTTCCTCCCTAAAGCAAAGGATCTGTTTGGTAAGCAGGAATTTGGATAAAGGACAATGCATTACCTAAGGAAATTTTACACTGGAAGAGTAAGCCCAAAACTGCATTTTTCAGTGGTCAGTATTAGGGTAATTTCTATTTTTATAGACAAATAGTGACCCTGACACAAGGAGTGGAAAATGCCTGGTGAAATTAACTTGATGATTTGAGGTTAAGATAAAAATGAGACGGTGAAAGAACTGGATGTGCTTGTGGATTGGGAATAGGTCTGAACAGCATAAAAGGAGAGGCACTTAGAAAAAAAAAAATTAAGACAGCAGCAGATCAAAGCCATTGTTTTTCTTCCAACACTGTCCAGTAGTGAATGCCCTGCAAAGCCTGAAGATTGCACGTACAGTAAATTTTGCTGGGGTGGTGGTGTGGCCTCCAGCAGTTTGTGGATCAGGGACTCCCTCAGACATGGATGATATCTTTGCATTTCATATCCTTTCCAGCAATTTATCTAATCACTTTGAACTCATCTCAACTTTGGCAGCCATAATATCCTGTGGCAGGAATTGTCATGGCTGAACTCAACACTGTGTTAAGAAACACCTTTTTTTATTTTTGCCTTAAGCCTGTTATCTCTTCATTTCCTTTGCTGTCTCTTCATTCTTATACTATGAAATGTAGTTAGAAGTTGCTCAATTCCTTTTTCTGAACTGAGAGACTCATAATCTATCATGTGGGACAAAACTTCAAAAATCCCCAAGCTTCTTTCATGCAACAAAATGAAAGTTGATGCCGTATGTCACTGTTGTTAATAAATGCAAGTGGAAGAAGAGCTTCTTCCCAAGGAGAAAAGCTACCTATTAAAAAAAGCTGGCAGCAGAACAAGTTGAGAAAATTGGCAAGGCATAAATTTAGGGTGAACCGTGAACCTTTCTAGCTTCAGAGCAGCAGATTCTCTTGGCAGTCAAGTCAGAAGGCTGCACCTTGCACAGACGTTGCCTGGGTTGCAGTGGTTGTGGAACAGCCATTTTTACAGGAAACAGCCTCTCAGAGGACCACTAGCTCCTCATTTACAGATGATCACCTGAAGCATGTGTTCAAGCATTCAGAAACATGCTTTTACACCATTCTGTTAGCAAAACCATGAAAATGCATTTTTTATGTGTGAAAGTCGATGACTGGGAGTCAGCAGTCCAGGACTGCTTTGAAGGCAGGACCCTTTGCACTGAACACTCCGACATGGTCTGGCTGCAGAGATGCAAGTGCATCTCATCCAGAGCAAGTGCATCATAGTCCTGTGTGATGTCCTGGATTTAAGTGTCTATACCATCCTTTTTGCAGAAAGATAAAAATGCACGCGGTGTCTTTTTATCCTCTAGCTCAGTGATTGGAAGTGATTTAATTAAACCAAAACCAAAACAAACAAAAAAAGAAAAAATAACAACAACACCAAACAAACAAAAGCTCTTGTCCAAACTAGATTTTTTGTGAAAAATCTCTTTTCTGCCCTGTAAGTGAAACTTTCATCACTAGTGTTTACTGCATGGTTTCAGAAATTAAATGTCTCCTGGAAAACCAGCTCTGTTTTGCAAGAAACAACTAAACAGCTGCTGGGTAAGTGCAGGAGGGTTGGTGACTAACACTGAAACAAAGCTAGACTCACTCCCATTCCAGTGGCTCCAAGGATAGGACAGAAAACTCTAATGTAGTCATCAAAAGAAGAACTGGAATCCAAGTCTGCTTCTCTCCTTTTGTCATCTTGTACAGTCAGGCTTCAGCTTTTCCCACCAGAGAGTTGACTCCATGGGAGCTGGAGCAGCTGCGTTAGGGACACATATCCTGTCGATTTGGATTATTCCCTGGTTAGCTCCGGAGCTCTTAGTGTCTCATTGCCCAACCCCCTTTATGATTTTGGTCTACAAGCCAAAGAGCTCCCTCTGAAACAAAGCCTAACCTTGTTCAGAAGGTATCTTGGACTCACAGCTCCTTCCTGACAGACAGTAGAGATGCAGCATGACCAGACTTTGCTATGTGTATGTATTTAGGCGACTCTGAAAGGTGGTGGCTTCGAAGAGTATAAATGTGGATCAGGCCTTGATTTCTAACACAAGCTGCCAGGATGGGATAGGTGTGCCAAAGTGCCATAGTCATGCAGAAGGCATAATCTAAGAAAGGGTTCTCCAGGGGAGAGAGGAACATGATTCTGGTCTCCCACTACCTGCGTAAGGGGGCAAAACTACACTGCTGTTGCCAATGTTTCTTAAGTGGCTGGACTTGGTGATGGTAATCTGAGAAGGGTACTTGGACTCACACTGAGAGGATGTAAATGATTACAGACAGTTTCAAACTGGCTGTTTTGAAGCTCAGGTTAATTCAGATTTACATGTGTTGTGCTGTGTCCCACATCAGATGTTGAGGTTCACAGTGAAAAACGCTTCACAAACCCGGACAGCTCCTAGGAGTGGGTGATAGTGAGTGCTGAGTGCTGAAAGCTGCTGAAGCATTTTATCTTAGACGTAGATACCTTTCACAGGTCTAGCTAAGAGATTTTCTTGATAAATTCTTTCAAATTACCTTGAGTTGACTGGGTAAGTTACAAATGAGGTGTGAGTAACCTCTGCCTTAGTACTGATGTCTGTGAGGGTAACCTTGGTAGGGTTTTACAATCTGGTTTTCTTATTCACTCCAAAGTCAATGCACTTGATGTGGTGAAGTATAAAACTTGCAGAATAGGAAGGTCTAAGGGAAATCATATTAAATAGAATAGCCTGTGCCAAGACATGTGAGCTGCCATTGCAGAAATTTTTAAGGTCTCTGATCATTAGCTTCTGATTTATTTTTTAATAGGAAGAAGGGAAATGTGTAAAAACCCAAGCTGCTGAACCTTGATTACTGGTATTTTATGCTAAATGTAGTTGTTCCTGCCAAAAATATTAAGCTGGCAAAGAGAAGCTTAGATGTCTCATTATACTATTGCCAAGAAAGACATGATTTTGAAAGCTCTGCAGGGCGGACCCAGAGGCTCTTGCTGCCAATCTGTTCTGCTATTCACTGTAGAATGAGCAGAATCAGTGCTTTTTTGAAGAAACAATGCTTCAGGCTACTCTGGATGTGCACTGAATAGATTTTAACAATGATGGTTTTTTACGTAACGACTCTGGAGTTTTGTTTTGCTTTATGGCGCAGGCTGGACCAGATTTTGAACAAATCAATAGAGTTCGGGATTTGGGTTTGCTTCTAAAAGTATATGTAAGAAAAATTGTCAAATCGTGCTTCTAGTCCATGAAGTAAAAAATGAATCCCTGAAATCCTGCAAGAGGATGCACTAGTTTTTCTAGAGGAATAAACCAGCTATTTTAGATTTAATAGTCATCTTTGTCCTGAGGGCATGCTTAGTGAGAGGCATAAAATTATATCAAATACTTTGGCAAAAATTATACCCAGGTACTTGTGTTTTGTTTTGTGATTCATAATCAAGTCAGAAAAGTATAGAAATAAACCACTGAATGTCAGATTACTGATATTTAGCAAATTAATATATATTTTAAGTTTCTTCCATAGTGGACTATGAATCAGTCAAGGGAGAGAGAAAGTAGAAAAAGTAAGAGCATTTACTCACCCAGCTAAATAGGAATGAGCTTACAATTCCTGGAGTCAGAAAGAAAAAAAAAAAAAAAACCAAAGCAAAACAACAACAAAAGCACCCAACCAAAATCCACCCACCCCCTCCCCTCAAACAAAAATACAAGGAAATAGAAGTGCTTGTTGAGATAAATAATGTTTCATCCACATTTCCCAGTTGTACATCATGAGATATATTTTTAAAGAGAGGTTAGATTTTGCAAACCAAAACCAGAAAGAAACTGTTCTCTATACTTGTACTAAAAAGATATATCTCTCAGTCCAGAAGGATGGTAGATCATAAGATCATAGATCTCAAGTGAAAAGGAACTTTTGATTACTTACTGTAGACCTGCATGCCAGGAAACCATCTTTGGAGGTTTCCATATTGGGCCACCTCAGCAGAAACTTAGCACATCCCTTCGTAATCTATTCTGGGAGTTTGTTAATTTCATTAACATAAATCTTAAAAAAATGCAACCTAATCCTTAGTCAAGCACTCAAGTGCCTCTTGGATAGCTCAAATTGGCTAGATTGAAAGGTCTGCTGAAGTGACATATATTCCTTTCATATGGAACAAATGGATAATGACTCAACTGCCTCTTAAACTTCTTCACTTGAGGTGCCTTAGTATTTTGTCATTCACTGGACAGAATAAGGTCATTTTCAAGGTCAGTCTTGCACTTCTATTGTATATTGTATACAATATACATTAGTTTGTCATCATTGTTTTCCAAACACTGTCAGATTTTTACACAGATAATGCCATTTCTCCATTCTTGTTCAATAATAATAAAAACAACCTTATTTCTTAGATCTTTTTAGATCTTTTTCAGGTGATGAAACTCCAGTGAACAAATTTAATACATGTGGGATACCTCATATTTCTCCATATTTTTACATGGATGCAAAGAAAAGCAAAGAAAAGCAAATAAACCTCAGTGTCTTCCATTTCTCCATTTCTTTCAATATCATTTCACTAAAAGTCTGCTGAAGACAGCGAGGCTGCTTGGGTTCACTGGGAACTTCCATGTTCCCATTCTGCCATTTGGAGACAGCACCTTTAGTAGACCTTATACATTTGGGTTCTGTGGAAAAGACAAATGAGTGCACAAATTGCAGCTGTAGTTACTCTGTATGAATGCTCAGTGCACACCATCAGAGTAAACTCTGAGAGGAGTGTTTTATATCAGGAGAAGGACCCTGCAGGAGCTGTGCATACTGAGAAGATTGCTGATAAACAGTGGGGAAATAGTGCACAGTGGAATTTCTAGCTTTGATGAAGTCTGATTCCTAGGCCAGAAAATACACATTTTTTACTCACTCTTTAGGACTTGGGATGGAAGGTGACGCATCTGCTGGCTGTTGTGTTGGAAGCTGTTGGAGAGAATAATTTGGGTGTGGTTCTTAAGGCAATATTTTTTTCTATGCAGCACTGAACTTGTAGCCCTTTGGTGACAAACTACTGGGAAATCAGATGAGCCCTACCTGGCCTTTGCAATTTGCATTTTCCCCTCTGATAGTTCAGATCTGAGATCCCAGAATTGGGATGTTACAGTGACCACTTAGAGAAACAAATGACTGAAAATAGGGAGCATGTCAAAGCAAGGAGTCCTTAAAACACCTTGGTTCATTTGTTTGCCACTGATGTCATCTCAGCCCTTAATGAAAGTGCTGTTCTAAATCCTCCTCTGCAATATTGTGGAGAAAACTCTGCCTTTCAGAAGTGTGAATGTCATCTGAAAAAGAGGAGTCATGTTTTCCTTGAGAACCTCTTCTGGCTTTTCAAGACTGGTAGGTCTTTGCAGACATACTACACATGTCACAATTGTCAAAGCCAGCAAAATTTGATTCTAACACTGTGTACTCACAGTGGGGCAGCCAAAGCTGAGATACTTTGTCAGTTTAAATATCAGCCAGCTAAAGTCTACTAAGCAGCCAACTACACAACTCTTTAGGAGTATTCTAATTCATGTACTGTAATTAGGCTTGAATACAAAATATTGATTTAGTAGTAATTACATTTGTGCAAGCATTGAGATAATGTTTCGGGAAATCTGCCTAGGTTCAGCATGAGGTTCCAGATAATGAAATATTCAGTCTATTGCTGTGTAAAAGAGCTTTTAAATAAAACTTAGTCCATACTCCAACTAATATAAATTTATTAGATCCCATTCTCTGACGTTTTTGGCTTGAGACACTCCACCAAAATTGAAATATCTTCCAGCAATTGATTCTAGCTAATTAGAATATACCAGTTTTTTGAATGTGTTCTGAGATGATTCAGGGAAAGGATGTGTGAGACCTGTTAGAAATAAGGCAGAATTTAAAGAGCACTGATCTACAGACATAAATCTCATTCATTGTAATGCTAAATATACTGCAGATTTGAAACTACTCTGTTAGCCTTAAACATTGCACAAGCAACACATTCACTCTGAAAGAGCATGGAATCTTGTGATTCCTGGGTAACAACTTCTTTTCCTCTTTCACTCTTCTTACAGTATTTTTAGATTTATTCATCTCAAGATGTACATAAACACGTTTTATACATTTACATTTATACACAGTAAGAGGCAGACTTATTTATGGCATCTACAAGTATATACAAGGGTAAGTTCTGGGCATACAC
This sequence comes from Promerops cafer, assembly GCA_013398275.1. Lineage (NCBI taxonomy): Eukaryota > Metazoa > Chordata > Aves > Passeriformes > Nectariniidae > Promerops > Promerops cafer. The sequence continues at coordinate 397,064 of VZSE01011727.1, read as the reverse complement.
AAACATTTAGTTCTAACTTGTTTTTAATCTAAATGGCTTCTCAATAAACTTTACTCCAGAGATCTCTGACTGTAGAAAAGGGGAACCAGTCAGGAAATGGCAGATATCCAGAGCATGGTTTAGTTAAGGATCATCGTGGCAATGAAATCACTCAGGACTGAAGTAACAACTGTATTAATTGGACTTTCAGCAGGAATTCTTGTATTACCAGTCCAGGTGGTCTGCATGCAATTTGTACCTTGATATATGTTTCATATCAGAGTAGACATTCTGTCTCTTCCAGGGGGAAATAAAATCTTAGTTGATTTCTAATTTGAAACATGGTATTTAAACACTCATTTCAGACCAGGAACAGCTATTTAGCAGATGCCCTGCTCTCTGCTTGTTATACTGCAGAGGAAGAGGAATTCAGGAGNTATATATTATATATATAATATATATATTTTATATATATATGCATCTACCTATGTAGGTGTAGATAGCTATATAGATACAAATACATAAAATAAATCTGTTTTATATAAATCTCACTTGCATTCAAGGCAAAAAAGAAGATCTGAAGCCTGGACTATGCCATATCTGCTTCTTTGTCAGGCTTGGACTATCCCAAGAACAAGGGAATTTTTTTGACCTAATCTTTGTAAAATGCAGAGACAGTTGATTCTCCTGCTCTCCGTGCCCCTTCACATAATAGAACTGCTGTAGGCAACTGAGAGTGAAAATCCAGGCCTGGCTCTACCCTGCCATAAGTTGGGAAATATGGAGAAATGATGCAAATGTCCAGATGAAGCCAGTAACTCAACTCACCTGGGAAACTCTTATGACAGGTTTCTATTTTAATTATGCTTTTCAAGGTGGAATCAAATGGAGGAACTATTAACCTCTGGCTGGTGCCACAGCTCTCTTACTGACACAGTAATATAGAATCTGCTGTGCCTACTCATATCATATATCATATCATATATCATATCATATCATATCATATCATATCATATCATCCACCAATGAGTTTCCCATGTCAGATGGTGGTCAGGTCTAGAGCTCTCAGAGGAGGAAATGAATTCCTGTAGCTGGCACACTTAAGCTGACCTGCCCAGTCCCTGTAACAAGTTTCATTTTCATGGCTCTCTGTTAGTGTAATTCTTAATATTTGAAGCATCAGGTAAAATATTTCTTTAAAATAAGAACTACAGCCGCATACAATATCTATGAATTGCCTTGAAATATAGAAGGTATTTTTTACTGAGATAAATATTAAATGTGCTAAGCGTATTTCCAGAAATAGCACTGAGCTAGGAAACCACATATTCAAATAAATATCTCTTTGGAGATTCATTGTATGTTCAAAACCAGTTATGTGAGTAATATACTGAACTAGATGACTTCATCCCAGTAGGGAATATGTATTTTAAAGGTGCTTCTACATTCAGAAAGGGTCTAATAACCCTGGTGAGAAACACATTTATTGCTCTACATTGTGTCTCAATGTGAAACTTTGCTTTATCATGAATACCATCTTAGATCCTCTGAACAGCAATAACAAAGAAGGTAGACTAAACTTCCTAAAATTCAGTTTGAGAAACCCCAAAGAGCCCACTTCTGTGCATATCTCTGTGTGCCAGATTCTGCTGTCACTGCCCTACTTTGCCTTCATAGTCCAGCTGCATTAAGAGTGGCCATTTTGATTTTTTCACAGCGAGACTTTGCTGGCTTCTACAGAAAAAGCCTTGGCTAGAACACTTCTTGCAATATGCAAGATTTGTTTTATAAAGGTTGGTGCTTAGAGGATTTATCACTGTTATCATTAAATCCANCTTGCAATATGCAAGATTTGTTTTGTAAAGGTTGGTGCTTAACTGTTATCATTAAATCCGAAACACTGATAATCCCTACTGTGGGATAAGACTCTGGCGAGGTGCATGAGAGATCTACATGCACTTCCTCTGAACAGGCTATTCAGAAAATGAGAGAGGAAGAGGGAAGAATAAATTTTTTTGTAAGAGAAAGATTGTATTATCAATTGAAAGCAGCTAAATGAAACAGTTCAAAAACACAATTAACCCCATAACCCAGTTTTCAGACACATCTCAAAACATACTGAGGTACAACACCATGCTATTACAGCAGCAATATTGCAATGTAAGAGCTGGTAAAATATAGTGGGAGAGGTAAGTGTTAAAATCCCTGGCAGGAGATTGTCAGACACCTTTCTAGCTGGGAAGAACAAGTGAAATATCCTTCCCAGAGTGTCAGTGCCACAAACAGAGGCAAACATCAGTTAAAATCAGGTTTGGGACCTTGAGCACCCCATGGGTGTAATCCTCTGCTGTGAAGAACATTTGATTAATGTTCCTCAGCTACTAGAAAGGAAGGGGGCTCTTCTTGTCCTTGTTTGATATCTGCTGGCCATTGTGAAACACAGCAGTTGTGTGGGAGCAGACCCTGCTGAGATATTGTCCCTCGTGCATCCCTTGAGCTGTCCCAGGCAGCCCAGCCGTGGCAAAAGAGGGAATGAAGTTCCCTTCGTGGTGAGCTTGGTCTGTCCCGTGCAGCTCTCTGTGCCTGGAGAGACACAAAACCAGCAGCCACCACTTTCTTTTATGTTAAACTGTAGTGCAGGAGAGCACCAAAGCTGTCAGTGTACCCCAGCACCTCAAGGAGTTGCTCCGGCCCCCTTGGCAACTGCTCAAGGAGGCACTTGATTTCCCCAAGCACACCTTCATGGCATTAACTCCAGGGAAAATTGTCCCTGCACATATCCTCTGCATGGAGTGAGGGGTTTCCCTGCTGAGCTTTGAGCTGGGGCCAGGTACAGATGCCACCTGAGTCTGGTTGTGCCCATGCCAGGCAGCTTCTGTCCTGCAGTGAAAGGGGGGGTGTGGGATGAGTGTTCCCCCGTGGGCCTGGTGGCTCTCACTGAAGGAGCACAGCACTGCATGGCCGAGTCCGAGCCCCTGCAACATCCCTAACTGCAGCCTCCATACAGCAGGATGGAGCACCTAAAATTTTATCTGCTCCAGTGAGTCCCTTAGGCTCACTTCCAGACGGAATTGCTGATATCTGTCTTGTAGCTCCCTACCTTATTAGCCCCCCTCCCTAGCACTGGGGAGCAGCAAAGCTCAAAAGTCTCTATGTTTTTCTCTTGGATTAACCTAGGAATCTCCATCCTCAGGTCACCTGGGCCTGTGTATGCATCCACCAGCACTCTCATGCTTTGCGGGTGATACTTAGGGGAGCCCAGTCCTCGCACTGACAGTCTGCAGTTTGCATCAAGCAGAGAGAGCCAGAGGCAGCTGTTTGGGAAGAATGAGCCTGAGGCTTCATTTACAGAAGGATTATGCACCAGCATATTTTGTCAGAGGGTATGGCTTTTTCCCTTCTCTATCCAATGACGTAAATGCATTCCCTCAGGTGTACACATCTATATCAGTATGTAGGCGCCTACGTCTCTATAGTTTGTCTTGCTGTAATTAAGGCAGCAGAGTTTATGTTCCTTAATTAGGAGGAGAATGTCTCCAACTCTCAAGCCAACTATAACAAAGTGCACACATTGTTGGCCCAGCCCTTGTAGCTAACCCACAAGATTTTCAGCATCTTTTCAGTGCTGATTAGGGAACAGAGACAATGAGGAAGGACTGTTTCTCACTATTTTCATGAACAGTCTAGGCATTCAAAAGCATGCCACAAACAAATAGCAAATCACACAGTAAAATATAAATAAGGCCTGGCTGAGAGTTCATGGTGCTTGGTAAAACCAGGAGGGAGCTCAGACTGTGGGAGAGGGGGATAAAGAAGGAGCTGCAGGCAGTGCCCAGCCCTCTAGCTGGGAGGTTGCCAGAGAAAGAGCCAGTCAGACAAAAACAGCAATGGGGTGAAATGCAGTGGGAAGAAGACTTAGTTAAGCTGACCCACATAGACTACTTTCCTTTGATAGCAGCAGTAGGTTACCTATGGTGACACTCAAGACTCCCTTTTTTTTAAAATTATGACCCCAAATCCACCTCTGAGTCATTTATGAGCAGAAGGGAATTGTGCGTTTACTCTCTGCTGTGCTGACAGCTCTTCACACCCAGGCAATTCTCAGCAGCATCTCTTTTGATGAGCAAGTACCCACTGTTCAGAATCAGCAGAGGTAAAGGTAGGAGCACAGTTAACACAGGATGATTAACATGGCTGCAGTTTCTGAACTAGAAGAACTGAAAAAATATGTGATTTTCAGCTTTTTGACTTTTTTGAAACTCATTTTCCTTCTACACCAGTAACTTGTTAGCTTAAAACTTAAGATGTAACTGCACAGAGAATAATAACGTTATGCATTTACTGTGACATGAGTACATATCACAGAGCTTTCTCTACTACTGAGAAAACCAGAAGAAAATGTCCTTAAGAGGATGGTAGTATAGTTTATAACCCCCATCATGCAACAAGCTTAATTCTTGCAGCAAGTGTTATGCATGAAGCAATTTAAAAGTGCTGGCCTCTCTGACTAATGACAGATCAAATAAAGCACATTGACCTGGCAAGGAGCAGTGGCAGACTGAGGCACTTTGTAACCTAATTCGGTGCAAAGGGGGCTGAGGGCTGCTCCTGAAACTGCACCCTTGTTGCTGCTGGGATACCCTGATGTGACTCCCCACTCAGAGCCTCAGTGTGCAAACTGCTCATGAACTTGAACTGGGGCTGGGATGTCCCTTGGCTTGCAAGGGAAATCTGTAAAAAATTTCCAGTTGCATATTTTTCATTGCATACTCATCTACAGAGAAAGATGTCTCCCCTTAAAGGGTATGTTATTACAGAAACTTCTGCCAACTGGAATTTACACAACATGCTACCAGGACTTTTAATCTGCTTTGAAGATAAAATAAAGCAAATAAAAAGGCAACAACATGTGTTTCTTAGAAAACTGTGTGTGATGTGGTTTTATAAACTTCATATTTGTCAATAGGTTCTTTAAAATCTTTTCCATCCCATTTAAACCCAAAGTCAGGGAATATTGCCATGTGATTTCCAGGTAGATAAGATGAAATTACCTTCTTTCATTTCATCTAGAAGAAGAAAACATAAACAGATGCAGATTACAGATTTTTACACAATAATCCATATTACCAAGACATTAATAGCAGATTAGTAGTATGATATTAATTGCCAGCACATAAACTAGGTTGATAGGGTTTTTTCCTGGAACATTAAAATTTTCCAGGACAGTTTTTTTTCAGGAGGTAGGACATTTTGTCTCTCATTTTACAAATGTGGTGTGAAACGAAAAGAGGAAAAACACTCCCTCCTCCCTCCTCCCCCAGCTCTCTGAGGAGGAGACTCATCATGGCACATACAAGAAAAAACAGCCACCCACACACTGGAGCCCTTCAAGCAGAAAGCACCTGACGGGAATTTAAAAGTAGGTTTTCAATGGTGAAGTTGGCAGAAATCTACATAAAAGCAGTTCTTCAAGGGAGGGTATTATGTGATATGAATTAGATGAATGTATTGAGTTCCTCCTTTTACTTTTTTTTTAAGCTGTGAAGTCTAAAATTAAGGTATTGTTATCCTGATCAAATATTTTCTTTGCAAGAGCTCATGCCTGAAGAAAAGGAATAAAAATAAAGAAAATATAAGAGTATAATATATTCTAATGAAAGAAAGTTTACTTACCACTCAAAATTCTGAATTTCTCTTTTTAGAAATCTGAGTGCTAGCAGCTTGAGTCTTCAAAACCCCCACTACCCTCAGAACATAGCATTTAAAAATGAAATATGTCAAAAGAAACAGTAAGAAAATATGGATATGGCAAGTAATTGATTTGATTTTAAGATCATTTCATAAGACACTGAAGTGTTTGTATGTTTTCTTTTAGTAACAAAGCCTAATAACATTTCTATAAGAATTACACTTGCTTTTCCAAAGATTTTCAGAGTCTTCATATGGGCCTCTTTAGGGCATTGCACTTCTTGTCCTTAGAGAGTATAGGGCTACCTTAAATACATTTCACTTCTGAGTCAGTTCCTTCCTCTGTAGTGACAGGAGAAGAAAAGAACTGATGCTGTTTAAGACCTCACTTATATTTTCACTGCCTATGCATGTTTTATATAAACTGAATTTAAGTAGCTTTCTCAGTTTTATTTTTCTTCCTATTTATTTTCAGTCTGGAGCCAAACAATTGGGGCTTTTATATCTAGCTTATTTTCTCTGCAGTGCAATGAAATTTTTAAATGGCTTACTGATTTGCAGGTTATTGATAACTCAGTCTGACAGGCAATTTCAGACTAGCATCATTGCTGCACATGGTCTGGATCTTCCATACACCAAGGACAGAATCATATCTGTCCTTCTTGATGTGAGTTTTCTCTGATTTACACCATTTGAAAGTAACAATGTAGGAAAATTATACTACTACATTGTCCCTCATCGACAGCACCAGCTCAGCACATGTCTCCTGTGAAGTATCTAAGGACAAGTGAGATTTCTTTGTCTACCACCTCATGTATGAATTAGCCCATAAATCACTGGTGTTAACTCTGAAATTTGAATTGCTGTGCACATGTCCTGGGCCTAGACTTTCTGTCATGCTGTGCCTGTAACTGGCTGGTGGTGACTGCAGGTGTCCTTAGTGTGATGTGACTTCTTAACCATTAACGAAGGAATCACAGATTGCCCAATCATTTAAATGAACAATAACAATCCAATAACGTCCTCATCCTGGCATTCATGGAAAGCCATTCTTTTTAACTCCCTTTTATCTCTACTCTGGCTTTCACAGGTGAGGAGTGCAGTAACAAATGCATACATTTCCTGCCAAGGAAAAATGCATGTCCAGTCCTTAGTGATGCCTTTTGCTATCACCACTGTGCAGAAACCTCTGCCTCTAGCTGCAGCAAGACCCCTGATGGCTTTGCAGATGACGAGCCCACTCAGAGATGTTAAACAGACAGGAAGGATGTGTGGTTTGACTGTCTGGAAGTCCTCTCAGTGGTATTGTCATTAAATTGCCATCTGCAGGTGAGTGAAAAGAATGTATGCACAAGTCAAAGTCTTATCCTGGGCCACTCTATGCCAAATAACAGCTCCTGCCTTTTCATGTGCCACTGTGCTGCTGGAATGAGTCCGGGGGAAGGCCATGAAGATGATCAGAGGGCTTGAGCAATTAACAGAGGATGAGAGAGTTGGGGCTGTCCAACACAGAGAAGAAAAGGCTCTGGAGAGCCCTTGTAGTGGCCAGGGGCTTACAAGAGCTGGAGGGAGACTTTTTATCTGGACAGATAGTGATAAGACACAAATAATAGCTTTAGACTGAAAGAACTGGTTTTGAGTTAGATATTGGGTAGAAATTCTTTACTGTGAGGGTGGTGAGGCACTGGAACAGGTTGCCCAGAGAAGTTGTGGATGCCCCATCACTAGAAATGATCAAGGGCAGGCTGGATGGGGCTTTAAGCAACTTGGTTTGGTGGAAGGCATCTGTCCATGATGAGGTAGTTGGAACTAGATGACCTTTAAGTTCCCTTCCTATCCAAATGTAATTCTGTAATTCTGTGGTTCTATTTCTGTAATCATGGATATGTAACCCAGCTAAATGTGGAAAGCTTGGGATTTTCTAGGGTGTTTTTTCCTCTGTGATTGGCTGATATTTGTAACCATGTGGGAGCATCCAGGGTACTCTGACTCATTTCTTTAGTCCTGATGGAGGCTGGGATCCAGGCTTTTATTAATAAAATGAAGAGAAGGTGATGGTGGTGGAAGAAGATCATATCCTGTGTCTTAACTGCAAACTAAAGTTCCTGCTGCCTCACATATAAATTTTAGAAGTTGCCTTCCTGCATCAACTGCAAACACCAATGTGCACTCTGTTTCAAAGGAGAATTCAGAGAACCTTCTTAGACAGCACTGTGCAGCAGGATATCAACTGATTCAATTAAATTCCCCTTCTTGGTTTCAGCCCTTGAGAGTGTGTGTATTACCTTCTCTTATCTGTCAAATTTTTTATTATGGTTCCCAAGCTGTAATTGGACCTCAGTGTCAAATGGAGCCTCACTGTGTTCCAGACACAGGCACACCAGGCAGGTGCTGCTGCCACGTATCCAACCCTCCTCTCATGCTGAACAGGGTTGAAAAGTGATTGAAGACCTCATTTGTAGAATTTGTAATAATGATCTCCCCTGCATTTTGTACATGCAACTGCCACTTCTTGAAGATCCTGAAAATTAATTTGTTGCAGCTCTGTCCTCATGGATTTACTGCAAAAAGGTCAGGGTAACTATAAAGGAAATCTATTCTTGCAAGTGGCAGGCCATTTTCTTTGAGAGGCTCCTCTTAAAAGCACAGAAAATCAATTAGCCATCCTTGTATTTCTGGCTTATGTCTTTTTATGTCATTGAGCACCAGATTAATGCCACCCTTGAAGTCAGTCCCACTCTAGCGCAGTGCTGCCCCATTAGCAGGCATTTATTTTGTCAATAAAATCACAACTCTTGTTTCTTGAAAGTATGGCACTTTTCATTTCCCATAAGTACTACTTCTGCCCAGTGGAGAAGATTTTTGGAGGAAAGTTAAAGAATTACTTGAAACATAATGCAAAATAAGAGAATTACTCTAAATAACTATTTTAAATGATGGCTTGTGGACAGTCTAAATATCATCTCTGATGCATGGCTTGGAAACTTAAATAGCTGTTGGAATATGTACAATTTAAATTTCTAGTCTCATAAAACTCTAATCTTAGGAAACTTTCTACTAAGCTATAGAGACTTTTTTCCTTCTCATTTTAAGCCTGTTCCAGAAGTGAATTACAGATCACGCTGCAGCACATTAGCTGTCACAGTGAAATTTGGCAACCCTGCCAGAGTACCCATAGCCTGTTTTATGACTTCATAAAATGCCCTATAAACAAACACTACAAATATATAACTGATATCAGAAGTCTTAGCCCACAAAGGAATTCCAATATAGGCACAGAACAAGTCCCAGAGTATTTGATTTCCTGTAGAAGGGTATGAGGCGACTGGTGTTGGTTGGGTACAGGGCAAATGGCCAGAGAAGAGTTTGTCATTTTGGTTTTTAAATATCTGCCTGACATTATTCATTGTGCCAGGATGCAAATTTCCAACGCATTAGAAACTTCATGCCTGTGTTTGGCATTTGGTATTTTCACATCATGGCAATTGAAGTGATGCATTGATTCTGAGGGTTACTTAATTTTTCCCCTATTTTTAGAATATCTATTAACCAGAAGAAGATAGGGCCCTAAATTTTCTTAATTAGTTTGTCTGCAGACCTGAGTGTGACATGGACACTACAAAGATATCTCTGATGGATGTTATGCAACGTGAGCTTATTAATTTTATTCCACTTGTACCATGCTCTGATATAGGTGAGATAAAGTAGCCATGACACTTAGCAGAGGGAATTTGGTACTTCACAAGGGCTTTCAGCTCATTTAAGAAGATTTCACTTATGATGTGGTCACTCTTTTTTTAAATCCATGCAACTCTGTAATGGGAACTAAAACAGTATTTGAGGTCTCATCTCATCAGGAATGAACTGCAAAGCCTAAATTTTCAGGAAATGAGATATTAGGTGAAAACACCCTTACTTAAATGGCATTGAAATTTATTTAGTGTAAATTATGTGTTTTAGTGCCTGAGAAATGGAGAAAACACACAAAATAAGAGGAAATAGTTTTTCAGGGGAGAGGATAAATTCATAAGTGACACTTCCACCCCTCAATATCAAATCCTTTGGAGACGATGAGGTTGAAAAGCAGCTATAAAACTTGGCTAAGCTTTTTTCAAAATAAAAAAAAAAAAAAAATAATAAAAAAAAAAAATAAAAAAAAAAAATTGTATGTAGCTTTCCAAGAGTCTGTTAGCAAAATTTTAAGAGAGAAACTCAAATGAATATTTAATTAATTCAGCAAGACAAATTTTGTGGAGTATTTCCCTGTGTATGTGTACATATGTGGAGATTTTAAATAAATTTATCTTAGGCTTTACAAATAAAAAGTCATGATATTAAGCAAAAGAATAAAACTGAAATAAGCATGATAAAGCATGGTGTCTGATAAAACTAATGTGAAAATAAATTTAAACAGACCAAAGACTGCCAGAGGTCTGCACAGTTGAGAGAGTCAGCATTGTAAGTCTGACTCCCTGAACACAGTAAATCTGAGCACAGGCTGAAGAGGTAATTGCTTTTTTACCAGCATTTCCCTCCATCATGGCTAGCCTCCCTCCAGCAGTAACAGTGGGAAGGGAATTCTATCATGGATGCATTGGATCCATGGATCTGCCCATGGATCCAATGCATCTACATATCTGTGTCTGGAGGAGCAAACTGTAACAATAGCAGTAAATTTGGAGAATGCCCTGAACAAAAGAAATAAAAGAAAGAAAATTACCTTTGTGCACACAGGGAGGAAAATCAGAGAAATGCTAAAATTTTTTATATCTAAATCTAACTGCAGTCATTTGTTGTTAAACTCTCTGTCTATAAGAATGATTATAGATGATATTAGGCCATTTGGCTTGTAATTGCTGCTTCTTATTCTAATCTCATTAATTTGAAAACTGGCAAAAAAACAGGCTTGCCTATCCCTATTTAGCCCTATTATTTTGCTTTCCTATTGCCTTTCTCTTTTTTTTTTTCTTTCTTCCACTTGGAAAGCTTCATTTAATACTGTGCACATGGAAGATTAAGATAGGATCTCTGCTGAGGTTGGAATAGCTGGGCTGGGGAAAGGGAGCTGGTACCAATTCAGTCCTCTGCTCCCAGCTGTTGCTTGTTCTGTTTCTGCATCATCTCCAGGGTCCTCCCTGCACCAGGCACCCATCACCAGTACTGATGGCTCCTCAGGAGATCTCTGCCTTCCTGTGTGAATTTCTTTATGTTTATGTCTCTTCATCTTTTTGCTTCTCTTGCCTTCTCCATTGGTAGCTCTTGATTTCAGGGTTTCCTAGCTCAGGGTACAAAACATCTCTGCTGAAATTCTCATGCAGGCTTCTCCTGGTTCACATCTTCAATGCAGGCTTCACATTCACCACATTCCCAGCTGAACTTCTCCATGTTAATTGTATTCTTGTTTATCATACAGCTTGCTGTTGAACTGTTCAAAATGCCTGGCATGTGTAAGAATTCTGCACCTTCTTCAGACTGCAGTGACTTTATCCTCAGACCCTTGGCCTTCTGCAGATTTCCATCCTATATGCAACCATTCCTTCAGAATGTATTACAGCAGTTGCCCCTCTAGCTGTTCTGTGGGCTCTCACTCGGTTCTGTCCTGGAACTTTTTGTCTTTGTAAAATTTATTTCTCATCCACTGCCCATCACAACTATTGCCTCTAGGAGCATGAATCACACATCTGCTGCTCCCATCTTGTAACTTCACCATCAACTCAAATTCACCCCAGAGGTATGAATTTTTTTGACCAAATCTCTCCTTATTACCACCTTTCTCACTCATTATTTGTGAGTCAAGACTGCAGACAATTTGGCACTTCCCTATACAGTGTAGGTCCTCACATGTAAATCACACATAAATTCTACAGTAGTCTCCCTAGAGATGTATTCACATTTCCAGCTAAAACTATCCAGGCCATTTTGATTTTTAGCAACCTCCTTTTCCTTTGTCTTCTAGCAATAAAGTTTCGTGCTGCTCATACTTATTCAAAATTTGTAGGAAAAAACCCGATTACTTTAAATTAAGAAACTTGTATTCTTATTCAAGACGCCTGAATGATCTGTTCTCCTCTAGCTAGGTATCTATTGCCTTTCACTGAAGAACTAGAACATTTTAAGTTGTTCACTTTTTAAGTTTCTATGATATTTTCATACCTCTCCCAGGCTGTACCTCCCCTGTGAGGGGAAAAGAAGCACCTTGTTACCATTCATCAGATTACTGTGGCTGAAACATTGTTCTCTTTCTTGATGTGAAGTGAAAAATAACACATTAGTTATTTAACTGACATCTCGAGTTCACTGCCTCAGGTGCATTGCATGCATTATGCCTCACCTTCTACCTACATGATAAGTTGATTAGGAGGAACATCAGTGTATTTCTGGTTTTGATGAACAGCTGCTCCTGTAACTGGACCTTGGTCCACACCTAGAGTCTTTGGAGTACACAAATAAAAGAGCTGCCAAATAAAGCTGATCGTTCAGAGGTTTTTGTCTGTCATTCCCAGTGGTCTAGCTCATAGTGAAGGATTAAAATGAGTTTGTCCTTCAAGACAAAGTGCAGGAGTGTGCTGTTTTGATCCACGGCATAAGGTATTCCACTGCATTCCTCATCCTCCCGAAGTATCTCAGAGCTTCCAACACAGAAAATGCATATAACACAGAAATCTGTTACCATAAAATTTTAATTAAGTGTTCCTGGTTCGGGTAGTAAATTTGGATTTTTACCAGGATGAATATATAATTTACTGAATAGAAAAATATACAGTATCAATTAGTTACTCCTAGCATACAATAACAATCAGTTGATTTCCAGCTGACATGGCACTTTCTCTGCATCATTAAGGTTTGCATCAATTTTCATTCTCTTATCTATTAAATCTTCCTCAGATACATAATGCAATCAAGTTATCTATTAATAAAAATGACCTCAAATTCTTTCCAATTCTTTTGCTTTATTCATGAGTGACTCTTGAAAATCCTTAAAGATGACTAAGATCAGACATTTTAGGAAAAAAACATTTCTAGAAAGATTGCAAGGACTTTTTTTCCTTCCCATTTGAAAGAGCTCCTTAAGGAATAAGTTTCTCCCTCTTTTATGCTCTTTAATATGCTCTTTCTGAGCCCACTCACTGACTTGTCTCACTTTAAAAATCTGCACATTAACACACCCCACTAAATTTCAATTGGGTCATTTAAGAAGTGCATAGGAAGAAAGTTATTTTACTTAGAAACCTTGGACAGAAGAAAACATCAAAATGCAATTAAGTTGTTTAAAAAGCTAAAGGGTCTTTTAAAAATTTCAGTTCATGGATTCCTATCAGTTCACAGAAAGGAAAAGTAGGTATTCTAAGCAATAAAAAATGTACTAGGGAATAATAATTTTAAAAAAAACTCTTTGGGGAAAATTAGATAATCTGAAAATAATAACAAAAATTAATAAATTGCTTTGTAAATTAGTCAGAATTTTCAACCCCGTAAAGAAATTTATAGTGTTATTTCTCATTATCTCATTACCTTGTTTTGAAAAGTAAAATTATACTAAAAGGTGATTGAGATAGAGTTCTCCTTATGGAGAAGATATAAACTATAATGATTTTCATTTAGAAAGAAAAAAAGAAATGAGCCAGAAAACCCCCACAATAACCACTTTTTAAAGTGTTGGAAGAAACTAAAGAGAACCTCTTCAGGCTGAATTCTTTATTGGTTGAGGAATTTAGTTTGTTTTTGGCTATTCCTGATCTCACTCTTTTAACATCCTGAAACTTTTTGGACATCAGGTATTATAACATCTCCAATTCATCCTGCTACCAGCTATTGAAATGGCAGCTTTGACTTTTATCCTATTAAATTTGTCAGCACTTACTCAAAATACCAGGTGCAATTTTTTTTTTTGTATTATTTTCAACATTAAAAAGTCCCCTCAAGTATTTTGATTTCCCAAAACCTTAATGGATGATGAACACATGGGAACTCATGAAAATTTTGCTGTTTTTTTCAGGAACATTTCTGAAGAAATTCTGAAATGTTTTATTCTAAGGATTGGTATAGATGTGGGTTTTTTTCTTATGAGTTTGTATGAATTTGAAAACAAGTTGTAGCTGGTAAATTCCTTACACGTGGACTGAAAAATATTATGACAAAGATATTCTGCGATGGTTTGTTTCTTTTAACCTCACTTCTAAAGGAATTCTAATTTTGGAAACTTGATTAGTGGAGGTTAATATTGTGACACCCTTCCAAAGAACTTAAAAGAATGTCTTAGTACAGGAGGTAGCAATTAGATCAAACTAAATGGGACACTCATTCAGGTAACTTATGGGGTCATTACATTTCAGAAGGAACAGCATCTGGTAACATAAATGGACATAATTCACTATGAACCATAGGTTTTCTAGATATTTTCATTCTAAATAGTCAGCATAGGATTTTGTTTCATTAAATATTTGTACCAATACATTTTTTAATTTCAATGTTTCCTATATGTTGGATGGCCCCCCATTTAAAAATAAAAAATCACCATTTTATGCCTTTCATTTTTTAAAGTCCATATGCTCCCATATTTTCTTTCACAAATACATTCCTCTTTTTATATTAATGTGCGGATAAAACACTGTAACTCTAGGATTTAGATTTCCAGGAAGGGAAATCAGAAAATGAAGGGTGTGACCTCAAAATAAAGAAATAAATATTGAAATGTTTTGCTATGCCTTTCTAGATGAAAGACTTTGAAGCAACAGAAATTCATATACAAAAGACTTGATTTAACTACTCTGAAAAAGTGAAAAGAAAAAATAAAGGAAAAAAAGGGAAGAAGAGTACTAAATTGTAGTTAAACCCTTTATACAAAGAGAAAATTTACTGCATTACATAACATAAAGGACCATCTTGGTAGGCAATATGTCTTTGACAATGGCCACTTTTGACAAGCAACCTGAGGTATATCAGCTACTTAAGGTTTATTTTATCACTTATTAATTAAATTGTTTATCTTTAAACAGAAACTCATTGCATCTGTTCATTTGCCTCTCTAGGATGTAATAAGTGGGATGTCCTTTTTGCTTATCAATAACCTGATCTTAAATGAAAACAAAGATCAGTTACAAGATATGCCAAAGCCCGATTTTGAGTAAAATGGGATTATGCTAAAACAGTCAGATTACTAAACTGAAATATTCAGAGTCCATACAAAGAGTCAGAAACACAGAATATATGCGACCTTGAAGGAACCACTTAATCAACATGTGAAACTGAGGTCTAAGGAGGGAAAGGATGGGAACACCTGTCAGCAGCAGTGCTTCTGGTGTGTCAGCTGGGGCTGAAAACAGGTGCTGGGTGCAGATATGCAGGCACAGTATCTTGCTGTACTAAGAGCAATCTTGCTGTGCTTTGAGCTTTGCTGTGGTGAAGTGTGGTAGCACCACAGTCAGCTGGTGCGCAGAGGCAGGAACCATGAGCATCCCTTGTGGCAGAGACCTTCAGGCCTCAGCTGGTGTTACCAGCAGCAGCCTGGCATCCTGTAGTTCTGGAGACATAAAACTTACTGACTTTGTCTAAAATGAAGACAAAATTAATTAAAAAAAAAAAAAAGACTGGGATGATCTTGAAGGTCTCTTCCAACCTATTCTGTGATACTATGACCTTGCAAATGTCCTGATATCAAGCTCATTCATGTAAGTTTACCTTCATAGTACTGTGTCTTAGTTCTGTTTCAGGGAGAACTCAGTATATGAAGTGAAGATCCTGCCGTGTACATTTGTGTTTTAGTGTTGTGCTTTTCATTTTCTAGCTGGAAATTATAGTCCTGGAGTAATGAGTCAAGCACAATGGTGGGCTTAACTGCTTCTCTTGTATCTGAAGACACATTAATTACATTCTCCATTCAGTTGTTCTTAGACTTGAATGGTGGTGGGGGGGAAATAAATCTTATACACAGCTTGGGAGGCTGAGCAAATGTCAGTGGAGGAGAAACTACAGGAAACTACAGGGTTATGCACTCACAAGAGAAATGAATATCACAATATTCTGAGCTTACTGATAATTCTCATTTTGCAGCCACAGATATCCTAAATACAGTAAACTCTTTGAAATTGTCTGCTCATGACCAGTGGGGACTTACATACTATATTTATTTGATGTGGGTTTAATTATTGGGGTTTTTACTGAGGAAGATAATGAGAAATGGAATTTTACTGAGCGGTTTTTTTGCACATTATTTGTCCAGGATTTATTCTTGATGACTGTGGAACTAAGAAACTTTTTAATCTTGGGAAATGACTTTTACATAGTTTTGGATTTGAAATAATTTTCTGTCCCTTCTATTCTTTGTTGAGATGAGAGGAAGCCAATTATTATTGGAATCTTGGGTTCAGAAGTAAGTAGATTTTCTTTTTTGTTGTATACCTACATTTCTGTATATTGTGTGAGTTTCCATTAGGAGATGGCCAACATCACAGGATGACTTGATGCTTCTTGAACTTCATAAAATATTTAACGTCCTTAATATAGATTTTTAAAAAATACAGTATAAAAATTTAGAAGCAAGCATCATATTAAGAAAGAACCTAAAACTTTGCCTTGAATGACTTTAATTTTATTTAGTGTACTATTAGACAGCAATTTAAAATGGAAGGATGAGTGATGAAAGTTCTTAATATAATTCCATCTGCTGTTCTAAAGCCTATGTTTGGTTTTACCCTCTCATCTGTACAAGGATAATTAATACGTGTTTCTAATCACTCATTCCTTCTGTTCCAAAGGAATAAAAGAGGTAGCACTTAAATAGGTGTTGAGCTGCATGAAAGAAGTATTTTTGGTGATTAGAAACAGTAGAGAAAAAAGAACCTAATGACAAAAAATGAACATCAGCAGATTGACATTTTCAAGTGTCTGAATGACACAAAGAACAAGAGCACCATTATACAAACTTGTTTCCTAGAACAGAAAATGGATTGAAGAAAATTGCTTAGAATGAATTGCTATCAAGTTGAGTTACAGGGGAAAATTAAAAGAGGCTTTACAGAGCAGTCACAGAATGAGGTAGTACATCAAGAATCCTGAGTAACCATTTATCTTAGGGTTAGTATGTTATAATGAGTTGGGTCATTTACTGATGAATAATATATATACATTTACCTAGGGGTTGTAAACATAATTTAAAAAATGTTTTCCTTGAATTTTCTCCTGAAGGCAATTCACTATATCCTGCAGAAAAACTGTTGGCAGAAAGATGAGCTCTGTACATCAGAAGCAGCTCTGTTCCCTCGGGATTCTTTCCCAGCTATAGTGTTAACTCCTTGGACCTCCTCTGTGTCTACATCTTTTGCCAGAGTAGCTACATGGCTGACCAAAATGAGAAATTTGGTCAGCTAAAAATTGACAAAAGATAAATGTATTTCCAATAAAGTCTCAGTTGTGGTGTGATTTCCTATTCTTGGAGATATAACTAAGCTACAAAGATAATTATTCCTTATTTCTAGTAGGAGAGTCAGTAACCAGAGTGTGGCTGGAACAAAATCAAGCTGAGGTTGCTGCACTGATGTAATGGTATATCATGAACATTTGACCTCATTAATAGTGAAATTTAACTATTCGTCTATGTCTGTTTTAAGTGCAGAAAAAAATCAAAAATTATTTTTATCCTTAGTACTCCAAATATTACATAATTAATATATTCTCAAGTGATATGCAGAACTGCAAGTTTTTTGAAGCAGGTTCCAAACCCAGAGGAAGTTGGACAAAGAGGGAAAACCAGCAGCTCTTTCAGTCAAATGAATAATAGGCCTGGTTGTTGGCAGATCCTTTTCTATCTAATCAAGTGCCTTCATTTCATAATAGGAGATGTCTGGAGGTAGAGTCCCAGTGCTGCTGCAAGGTTCCCCCTGTATCAAAGATTAGTAAAAGCCAGCAATAAATTAATATACAAATTATAGGACACTGCATGTTATACTAAAGAACATTATGACCTGAAGTCTAGGAGCTGGGATATTCCCTGGATGGATGTTTTGTAGCAGAAAATAAGGAGTTCCTTATTTGAGCATTCAGTGGCACATGAAGAAATAATTACAGAAACTGTCATTTGTTTTACCAGGACAAATGTTTGTTGTTTTAAAATGTGTGTTCTGTAAAAGGCATCCCGCAATTAAATGCTCCCCCACTCATGTTCAGGGATCAAAACCATGAAAAGGCTCTCCCCATGCAAACAACAACAATAGCTACCACATTGTGCGCATTTATTTTCAGATGAAAAACGCTCTTGTCTCTTTAGTTAATCATCTCTGCCAATTTGGCCTGATGGATTTACTGCACATCATTTACTGCTGCTGTCCAAATAATCTCTATTCATGCCAATAAAAGACAGTGTCAACAACTGTAATAATAGCGCACTTGTTTTTTCACCACTCCAGAAAGAAGAGACATCCTGAGTTCAGAGGGGTTCTGAAAGAAATAGTGTTAATGAATAGCCTTCCCAGCTGTATGCACTATGGCAAGTGAAAACCTCCCCAAGTATTGCATAACCCAGCATCGACATCACTTCTTCCCCAGCAGGCACTTTGCTTGGTCTTGTTGGCATCAGTGCAATTGCACAGGATACAGCTTAGCACAGAATTGGCCTCAATATCTCCACTGAAACCAAAAGGTTTTATCCCCACAGACCAACTGATGCTGAAGAAACAAGATAATTTCCATCTACTTCAGCTCTAGTTCATCTAACCCAATGGGAGTAAGTAGTTACACAAACTTTGAGAAACAAGAGCAAAGAGAAAATTAACTGCTGTAACCCTTCTCTGATGTTTTTATGCTCCAGACTAGAATAGTAACTCTCTCCCTGAAAAAAAATAAAATCTGTGTCCTTCACAAGGGCGTTCCACATTTTTAGAGGAGACTGAATTTTCTTTCATGCTTTCCTCAGCCCTGAACCTCTTGCAACAGAATCTGATTTGGCAACATCCTCTGGTAGGCCACCCACACCATCTGGAGAAGAGACTTTCTGCAGAGTGAATGAAGCAGCTGTAGGAGTGTTTTTAGGGAGGGAAATGAATAATGTGGCAATAGAGGATTTGCAGGCATTAGAGATGTTCTCCCAGTACCAGGGCGCTGATTTCATTCCCTATTGAACGGAGGCAGCTCTGCTCATTACACAGACTGCTTTTCATACCATAGGGTGTTGGGATCACTGGACTTTTCAGCTGCTGCCAGAGGCTTTATGTCACTATACTTCCATGGCTTTTTAAGATCTGCAAAGTATTACTGTTTAAAGCCTCCTTCACAATGGAGACCCCAATCAAGATACGAATTCTGCTTAGTTGTATCATGGTTTACATCATTTAACTTGAACAACAAATATTGAAGGGAAAAGAGATGAGCTTTTCCCAAAAGGATTATAGACATAGGAATATTTTTCAATTAATAGGAGATTTAATTATGAAAAAAAAAAACCTTACCAACTGTTTCTTAGCTTTTATTATGAAGAAACAAAAAGCACCATTTTGCTATTCAGTAAAATAAATTATGAATTTCATTCTTTTGATTAACTCCTAATATTTCACTGAGGTAAAAATTCCTGCTCCAATTGCTCTAGAGGTGAAATAAAAACATATAGATTGAGAGAAATCTTTATTTGCAGATCTTATGGCTGCAAATAGGAAATAATTTTCATTTTTTAAATATTAGACTGTTCCTGAGTCCTGAAGATAACTAACTTCTTTCCATTGTTTTGTTATTTTCATTCAGGAACAGTTTGTCCTTAGGAACAGCCTTTATTTTTTATTTTACTTTTCAGCATGCATTTTTCTTTTTTATTCCTTTCCTTTCTGATAGGAAAATTAAAACAAATAATCATCATGGCTACATACCTGCTTTCTAT
Organism: Promerops cafer; assembly: GCA_013398275.1. Classification (NCBI taxonomy): domain Eukaryota; kingdom Metazoa; phylum Chordata; class Aves; order Passeriformes; family Nectariniidae; genus Promerops; species Promerops cafer. Next base: position 377,536 of record VZSE01011727.1, on the reverse strand, counting down.
TGCAACCATACTGTTTTAAAATAAACCCTACATACATATATTTAAAAACACCATTCAGTGTCATTTCTTTCTAATCCACTCTGATCCCAAGAGATCTATTAACAAGAACCTGGGTTTCCCTTCCCTTCAGGGACAGGTCATAACACCTCTTGGTAACACTGTGTGATGGTCTCTGTACAAAAACATATAAAAATGTCATGCTGATAGTAAAGCAACATAGCAAAATCTGTATGTAGAGTTAGTACTAACTGGTATTTTCCTCATGTTTTGTGTATTAAGTACATGTTTTTCTCAGATGTCCATTTTAAATGTATGTCTCATCTGCCGCATTTTTTTTTTTTTTTTATTTTTTCAAATGTTCAATTGAAAAAACAAATGCAAGTCTTTGGAAGAGAAATTTATTCTTAGCAATATAGGATCATAAGAGATTTTCTCTTAGTCATAATGAGCAAAGACACATGAATTAATAACAGTGTATAACAATTATCTATACTAAATTTTTTTGCTATTCTTCTTCGAACTTGTTTTGTATGAGTGATTCCTTCAGAGACAATTTGCACAAAACAATATCTCAGCATCATAGTCTTTTCAGAAAAGTCAACTAAACCGACCTTGTAATGCACAAATTTTTTACCAGAGAAATGATGGTTTTGGGATTTAATGGTAAGATTTCATGAAAGCAGGGGTAGAGGTATAAATAAAATCCTAAAGGTTTAGTGCAAGTTATTATAGCTAAAATACGTTTTTAGATACACAAGTTTCATCTTTTTCCAATGCACTAAGAATTATCTGAAATTCTTTTCTGGCAATTCTGACTTGCCTAACACCAAAAAAATACAATGAAAACCTGATTTTCACACTTACTTTTAAAATACCTTAAAAAAAAAAAAACTTAAAAAAAAAAAAAATTAAATAAAGGCGACTTCTAGTGTTCCCGAAATAGTGAGAAGTTATTTCTGTGCCCAGAGTGAAATTTTTGGCTGATATATAGGGTTTGGGGTTTGGTATTTGTTTGGGGCTTTTCTTGTTTTTCTGATTAAATACGACCTCTGTTCAGTATAACCCTTTACTATGAAGAGATTGAACAAGAAAAATTAAAGTCCAAGTATAAAAACAATGATATTTGGGGGAAAAATAAATATTGTTAAATTTCTTTACTACTCATGATTGAACAGCTAAGACATTAAATCACTTGTAAATTTCACAGAATCCTCTAGTTTAATTACATGCTGGCTTTAGATGGAAATCTTTGATGACCTCCACCTTCATCATAATGTGCTTTTTTAGCAATTAACTGTGCCCATATATTAAGAGAAAACTTAAATGCTGCACACTTGCAATAACTCAACCTGTTTTTGTACTCTCCCTTTTTTTATGTTTCATTCCACAGGTATCATTGTAAAGCAACAGAGTCATTCATTCTTCGTGCCCTATAAATCATGGTCTTTCCTCATTACACTGGCCATAACACGCTGGTCCTGTTGAGTTATGTTGTTTACACGATGCTGACAGCAGGAACTTGCCTGAAATCAAGACACTTGTCTTTTATGGGGTTGAAGAGTTTCTTTTGAAAGGAACCTATGGATTTGTTGGAGATGTTTCCTTTTAAAGTAAGTTTTATTTCTAGAAAAAAGCTCAAAAATATTAGGGAAAGAGCCTTCTGTTACGCTACTCTCTGACAGTATTAAAAAAAAGATACACTGTATGATAATGATATATGATATATTGATCCTTCCTACTACAAATATGCATAAATTTTACATACATACATACATATACATATATATTTTATATGTGTGTGTGTGTGTGTGTGTGTGTGTGTATGGAATTTTGTCTTTCTTTCATATAGTCATAAACACCCACTGAACATCTGGCAATCAAGCAACTGTAAAAACTTTGGGGAATTGAACACAAAATCCATTTAGTAATATGCTGGTATCTAACTGGTATCAAGCTGGCAGATTTCTGCCTGTGACTGTGTCTGCTTCTAGCTATAGATTTCTGAATATAATTTAGGATGGGATTGTTTTCTCATTTTGTTTTTTTTTACCCTGGAGCAGTCCTAAATGCATTCAAAGTTTGAGCACACTGTTCTCCCTGATTTAATTAATGTTTCCTCCATAGCAGCTCACTTTCCTAATTTAGTGTGACATGTGATTTGGTCCAAATAAAGTAGCTTTTTCATTTTCATGCATTCACGCAAGCCAGTCAAAGACAGTTGACAAACAAGTAAGTATTGATTGAGAACTAAGAGTACCTTGTAAATTTATGTAGAAGTATAAGATAACTTTTTAATTAAATTGATCACTGTAGCATGTACTCATGCATGTAATCTACCCTGCTTTTTATTCATGTAAGGGTACCAATCCATAGGTAAATTCTTGATTTAAAGTGTAACAAATTCACAAAATCAAATAATATCAAGCTATGATATGCTGATAGGATACCAAACCATTGTTATTATTTCTTCACGTCAATAAAAGTGCATATCTAATCCATTAACAGAAAGGGAAGGGAAAGGAGAAAAGTAAAACAATTAGATACTAAGCGAAAACTACTCCTGTCTTTCTGCTTCAGCCAAGGCTATTCAATCTTGTTAGAAGAACTATTTGCAGATCAGTATCTTCATGCCCTTGCTTTTCCCTACTGCAAAGTGTTTTGCACACTAGGACAAAATACAGGATGTTGTCAAAACAGAAGGACATGGAGAAGAGCAGAATGTATTGGGTTTGGTTCTTCAGAGAGCAATACTGATATCAAATGCAATACTGAACAGAAAACCTTGGCCTTATTTAAAAAGTTTTTGGGAGCAGAGCTCATTGCTGAATGGGAAAATACCGAACACCTTCTTTTTAACATTTTTCACTAGAAAAGCTAGCATCTTCATCCAGGAGAAGGATCATTTTAGTCTTATGTTTTCTAATTGGTCATTTCTCAAACTCAAACCATATCTTGCCCAAGAGATTCCATATGTATTTTTTAGAAGATTAGAAGGCAGACTAATTTCTCAGTGTAAAAGAGTGGTAAGAGATAAAGTGCTGAAGTACTGTGTTTCCTTTGACATAGAATTGTAGGATGTGAGTACTTTGGAAGTTCTATTATGCATCTCACCCTAGCACAGGTAACAGCAGTTCAAGTTAGAAATGCTCCTAAGTCCATTTTCTCATCAAAGTGAAACTTATACAGTGGTTGCTCCTATTAATAGTATTGGATTCATATAAGCCTCCAAAAGTCCTGGTGTTCATAATAGTGTGGAGAGACACAGATGATTATCATCTGCTTTTTACCCTCAGTCACTGTGCACAGCTGGTTGCATAGTATTGAAGGTGCATTCAAATGTCTTCAATATAGAAATCTTGAGTGTATGAAAGAAGAAGCTTTTCAAACCACATTGCTTTATTTTCAATAACAGCTTGCCCCATAAAGACCTACTTAAAATGTATATGAGCTTACATTTTGAGACATCATAAGAGACAATAATTTTAGTTAACTGTAATGCTGCTATAAAATTCTTCTCCTACATAGATTCCAAACAGTTGGGATTTTTTTCTATTTATTCCATAGTAGACATTCAGCTTTAGGAGCAGCACTTTTAGTTTGCCACTTTCGGTATTTACTATACCTGATTATGCCTACTCTTATTGCTACAGTGGTGACTATTCTCCATGTCCCCTGATGTATATTTTTCACTAGGTCAGCTTTTGCCTGGGACAAGATTCTCATAATAATGTAGCCCTAGAGTGCCAGTTATGATTATATCTCCCTAATAGTTTGTTACCTCAAAAGAGAATTAAACAGAAAGTGTGGGAATAGTCTTCTGTGGAACTTGGTGTCCAGTGTAATATTTCATGTCCTGTGTGTAGTTTAAATTGTACATTTACTTGTGGTTCAGACAGTATATCCAAAGCTCTGACTATTTTAATTTTTATCATATCAATACTATATATAGTAATGCTGCTTTATTGATTGCAACATAAAAAGCACATAAATAGTTCTTGACTGAACTGGGTAGAAGGAATTCCAAAGAGTTATGTCATTTTAGGGAAACTTTAGGAAACTTGCGGATCATTATAGAATCACATGTATACCAGCCTGAATATGCAGTTCTTTGTCACAGTGACAAAGGCAGGCAGCTAAAAAGCACAGATGAGAGTTTCCTGCAAAATACATTTTTCTACTCAAAAACCAAACCCAGTAATGAGTTTGGGTGTTTGTGCTGTCATGGACACATATGTGGAGACAGACATGAGGAGTCTAGGATCCTTATTTATATCAGCATCCACTTTGAACTTGACTGTATGGATCCTTTGAGGTCCAGGGGACTTTTATCAATACAGACAAGGGCAGAGTTAGCTGACTACTACAGTCAAATAACTGTGCTTCAAGTAATATTAATCTTAATTTTTCCCTTGCCAGCACTAGCGTTTACAGGAAGCCCCAGTTTTGGCATTCAAAGAGACAACCAATTCCCTCATCATGTATTAATCACATCCTGTGTGCAAGGGCATCCTTGTAAAACATTTTATCCTCTGCTTTTATTGTGTACTTTAAAAATTAATCATGTCTTAGAAAATGTTATATATAGTTCATGTGGACCTGTGTGATGGGTGATTAAAACCTTCTTCAATATTCTCAAAAAAAGTCAGGATCATGGTTTGAATTCTATCCCACTTTATTCCTGGGGAGCTGTTCCAGTGCCTGATCACCCTCTGGGTGAGGAAACTTTTCCTGATATCCAACCTAAACCTCCCCTGACACAACTTCAGATCATTCCCTCAGGTCCTGTCACTGGACACCACAGAGAGGAGATCAGTGCCTGTCTCTCCTCTTCCCCTCACGAGGAAGTTGTAACTGCAATGAGGCGTCCCCTCAGTCTCCTCTTCTCCAGATTGAACAGACCAAGTGTCCTCAGCCACTCCTCATTTGGCTTCTCCTCAAGGCCCTTCACCATCTTTGTTGCCCTCCTTTGGACACTCTCTAATAATTTAATATCTTTCTTATATTGTGTCACCCAAAACTGCCCCCAGCACTCGAGGTAAGGCCGCCCCAGTGCAGAGCAGAGCAGGACAATCCCCTCCCTTGCCCAGGTGGCCATGCTGTGCCTGATGCCCCCCAGGACACGCTTGGCCCTCCTGGCTGCTGGGGCACAATGACTCACGTTCAACTTGCCATCAACCAGGTCCCTTTCCAGCCTCTCATTCCCCAGTCCGTCTGTACATCCAGAGTTGCCCTGTTTCAGGCACAGAATCCAGCACTTTCCCTTGTTGAACTTCTTATGGTTGGTGATTTCCCAGCCCTTTAATTTATTCAGGTTTCTCTGCAAGGCCTCTCTTCCTTAAAGCAAGTCAGCAGCTCCTCCCAGTTTTGTATCATTGACAAACTTAGTATCCCATCCACTCCGGTGTCCAAGTAATTTCTGAAGACATTGAAGTGCACTGGCTCTACAATGAGGTCCTGTGGAACCCCACTAGTGACAGGTCACCAGTCTGATGTCACCCCATTCACCATAACCCTTTCTGCCTGATCCATGAGCCAGTTGCCCATCATGTAACACAGTTATCCAGCTGAGTGCTGAACATTTTGTGCAGAAGGATACTGTGAGAGACAGCATCAAAACCTTTACTGAAATCCCAAATGAAACAAAAATCCAGTACCTGAAAACTGAAGCTAGATCAAATCAAGCTAGAAATCAAGTGGGGAGTTCTGACTTTGAAGCTAATTGAGTTTGGAACCACTTGTGAAATAATGCAGCAGGTTCTATAAAATTGTTTATACTCTAAGTCAAAACTCGGTTGTCATTGTTATTACGTTTTAATTAAACAGGATTTGTTTGAAGAAAAATCCAAGGCCTATTGTCAGGCACTATATCTAGCAATTCTTTCAGCTCCAGAAGTTCTGAAATACATGCTGTAAAATAAGGTTTATTTTCAAATCTATTCACACAGCAGTATTTGTTTGCTCTTTCTTGCTGTTACTCTTCTGTGAGTTCAGAAAATTCATAGGAGACAGCCTAATACCATTTTAGTCACAAAGCAATTTCCCTCCTGGTGGAAGGAAATTTCTTTCTTCTCTGAAACACAATGGAAACATAAAGGAAAGGAAACCATTCTCTCATACTTATATTTATGTCTTTTTTTTCTGGTATTGTATTGTTAACCAGTTCACAAAGCTTCAAGCCACTCCATACAGCTTTCATGGAGTATTATGGGGATGGAAACTAAAAGAATGAAGATACAGTCATATGCCTGAAGGCAGAGGACAAAATTCCGCTCTCACTTTACATCAAGACAAACCCAGAGCTACTACTTCAGAATACATAGATTTTCCATATATTTCCTTCCAAAGCCTGAAGGCAGGGTCTAGACCATCATAAATGAAAAACCAAAAAAAAAAAGGTTTTAAACATAATCTTCAGGGATTATTTCACGTGTTGTTATTCCACATCATCTTCCCTCTCCTAAATTTCCCGACGTAAACACCAGTAGATTTACAGAATCCTGAAACCCTATTGTGCTATGCAGATGTTTTTGTCTTATATTGCAGTGCCAGCTTACTCTAAATGTCAAAAGAAACCCATCTCTTTGCTGTGTCACTTACAGCTCTCATCATAGTTTCTTTTGTTCTGATGGCTTTTATTTCTTTATCAAGAGCTGTTCTGGAGGAAATATTCTGCAGACTTTGAAAACCTGTTCCAAACAGCAGGTTGCTGTGTTTCCTACATTACACACAACTGAAACGATGGTGGATTTCCAGATGGTCAATTTTGAATGACTTCTGTGCCCAGATTCGTCTATTCTGAAAGTTCAAACCACCAAGTAAAGCTGGAAGGTGCAATAAACATAATGCACTGTAGCTATGGGTCAATAGTAAACTGCATCATGGGACCTATGAAGGTTTCACTGTATTCTCTGATTGATTTATGCAACCTCTTTCCACTATTTAATCAAGTGCTGTAGTAGAGGAAATATGTATTAGTTGCTGCAAACCAATATCAATTTCTGCAAAATTATTTTTCACTCTTCCTTTTTTTATTTATCTTACAGCTGTTGTCTTATTACTGGAGGTAGAATTCAAATTATTGTTATTAAATTACAATATCTATGTTATCTCTCAATAATCATATGCAAATGACAGTACATGGTCTGCAGTATAGTATAGCATTTCAAATTCAAACATTCAATTCAATATTTCAATTTTTCAAGGCAGCTGGTTCTGAACATTCTGTTTCTTTTAACCTCATGACTGACTGACACAGAGCTGCTGCAGATCAGACTGCAAAAGTTGAGTTTCTTTTCAGCATAGCTATTAATCCAGCTTTTTGCTGAATATGATGTACTATGTACAACTCCTTACAATAGCAATAGCCAAATAACTGGACTTCTAAGAGAAGTGGGGCTTTTTCCATTGGTATGTTCTTTGAAAAATTTAAATATTACCATAAACTTTCTCTTTTATATGGGGTTTGACTTTTCTGGGTTTGATTTTAGAATTTTGAAGAGTTTTTTGCACTTCTTCCTGCATGATCAATTCACTGTCATCATGGAAAGAAACTGTAGATGTTCCATCCTCTGCCACCAGACCTCCATTTGTGATTCTTAGGATTTCTTCTGACATCTGAAGTTTCTTCTGACTTCTGAAGTGGGTTTGGCCATGCAAACTTCTCAGACACATCTGTTTCATTGTTCCTATGTGATGAGAGAGATCCACAATAAAAACACTGAAAGAAGACTCAGTTGAACAACACAATATCAATAATCCACCTTTATAAAGGTCCACCAAAATTCTCTTTGGACTTCTATCTGTCAGAAAAACAGCATCATATCTGAAGCCTTGCATAGGAGTTGGCTAAAATTAAACTGGGAGGGAGGGGAGGGGAGAGGGGAAAGCAAAAAAAAACCCCAACCAGTTGGGAACTGATTTTAATAAAAAGCTTGACATATGATGCAGACACTACTCTGAGGATTAAAGAAAATCGAGTGTTATGTTGGAATAGAAAACTTTTATTTTGCAATTGGCACTGTAGTGAACTATGAAGTCTGGGGTGTGGTTTGACTTGTACCCCAAGTTAAAGCATGAATGGACCCAAATGTAGTCCATTCTGCTAATACCCTGCTTTGACAATTATTTGGAACCTGCAAACCCTGGAAGATGTGGCATGACGGACACAGCACTGGATTTTTACAACTTGGATATTGAGTGGGCAGCACATCTTCCTTGTCCCTGGCTCCCAGGAAGGTCATGGTGGATGCATTATAAGATATAAGATACGCATCCACCCAGGTTAAGGGAACAAAAATATCTGTCAAGGCCACCGTAGCTCTATCCTTTTTCTTTTGTCATAACATCAAAAATGGAGAGCCAAAGGAAGGTGTTGCCTTCTTCCTGCATAGCAAGTGCAGATATCTCAGTCAATGTCCTCTCCTCAGCAATAAATATTAGATATGAGCTTGAAACACTGGGTTTGAGAAAGGTGCTTGGCGAGACAAAATATCTCAAAATTCTTAGTAACACAGACCCTACAAGAGACAGGGTGGCTGCCTGTTCTCAAGAGTCCTACACTGCGTCCTGCACAGTAAAAATATTTTGTCTCTGAATGGGTTATTTTATTCTGACCCACCTCTCACTCAAGCTACCACAGTTCTGTGACATTCTTTTACCTGCATGCATAAACTGATTTTCACTGCATGCTTTATATAGGTTTTAATCTACATGTTGTTATAGAGGACATCAGAATAGAAAAAACACTCATCTATTATATAAAATGCTTCCTGCCTATGCTCCATCTTTCCAGACATTTTTCATTTATCTCCAGGAAAAACATAGCAACCATTGCAGGTGCTTAGGAAAAAAAAAGTGATGGGGAGCGAAGATGCTCCTGTTGCTCATTCTGCTCTTGAGAGGGCAAGTGAAAAGCTCTTTGAAATATTTCCTCAATGACTGATTCAACAGACAACACCACTGAAATGAAAATGTGTACCAAAACTAAACTACAAGGCCTAAGAGAAAAAGGATTTGTGTAAGAGTATCAGAGCTTCATTGTTTTTTGTTGATGTTGGATCATTTTATTTTACAACATACTTTACTGAATATATGATACTTATAAATTTTTGGAGCAATACTAGTTTTTGCTTTGTTTATTTCTCTTTCATAAATCTTTTGTGGTTTTGTAACTTTTCTCTGTCACATAGCAGAATTTTAATTTCTAAATGTGTTTCCATTGGTGCATAAGTAATATCCATATCTTTTATACTTTAGAGACTTCACTGAATAGAGAGTATATTATGGAATAGATTTTATGAAAGTAAATGTAGTGTTTGAACGCCACTGGTATCTGATAGTTGATATCCTTGTATCTCCTGCATATCCTTGTATCTCCAGTTCATTAAGCAGAAGTATAGGAGGTGGATTATAACAGTAAATCCCAATGTCTGCTAAAACTCAGTTGAGACCTGAGAGATCTACACTTTCTGAGGGCTTTTCTTCTATACCATGTCTTGAACTATTGGTGCGATTGCAAATCCTCTTAATACTCTTCCTGATAAAGCACTAGACAGAATGAGAAATAAACTCAGGCTTCACAGTTGTATTTTAAAATGTATAAATTATGGGTTATTGCCTTCTCTACTAATGAATATCATTAATAAGACTTTCAGCAAACAACATAGTATGACTCTTCCTCCTTTTACTCTGCAATATTTTAACATTTGGTCTACTTGGTAGGGACCTTAGGTTATCAAGAAGCCTTCACTGCCATTCAGTAAACAGTTAAATCTCTGCAAAGCATATACAAAACAGTATTACCACTCCATTACTTATAACTGTTCTGTTTATGTGATACATATAAACAGGCAAGTTTTCTGACTAGGACTGAGTATGCTTCCTTCATAAAACTAACTATAAGTATGGTATAATCTGAAGGAAACAGAATGTGGATGCCCTGGCAGGTAAACATCAGCAAATACTGTGTCTTGCTTTTCTTCCCACTTTTGTAGAGGTTGGGCTTCTCATTCACCCATCAGTAGCGTGCCAGTATTCTGGGCAACAACTTTTCTGTTTGGAAAAAATTTGGCGTGCTTTGGAGAGAAAATAATTAATACCATTATCATTGTCTTCTCATTCATTTCAGATGATGTTGCAGAAGTGATTATCAGTTTTCAGAAGAAACAGTTATTGAAGTAATGTTTTAGAAGTCCAATAAAATGCAACACAATCTAAGCCAATTTAGCAAGTGTTTTCCCTTGCAGTTGGAAAACAGAAAGTAACTGGGTTAATTAAGAGAAAAGATTTTATTCCTTGCATATGGGGGCTATAAAGGGACAACTGTAGTTTGTTTTAAAAGTGACTGTGTTTGCAGCCATCTTAATTGCACAACAAATTGTGTGATGCCCTAGAAGATAGTGAGTAACCTTCTCTCAAACAAGAAAAGAACCCATTTCAGTGCTTCCTGGAGTGATCCTATCTGCTATCTAGCAGTATTGAGTTGACTAACTGTGACAATTTGGGGATGCTGAAGCCATGTGTCGCCTGTTTGCCTTGCAGATGGGGGAGCAACCTCATTCTCCATGGCTCAGCACCTGGCAATTTCAGTTCTCAAAGAGCCACTTGCAGATTGTATGTCCCAGTTTTTGGTTCCCAGGCTTTTGTCAATGAAAGACTACTATGTGCCAGCTCTGTGGTACACTTTCTTCTGCTGCATTTCCCAGTGTGGTCCTTCTACAGGCTGCTCCTGCCAGGCTCACTGCTGACTGTTCTGACTGAGCCTCTTAATGAGATCTTTCCCCAAGCATTCAGTTTACATCTGAATCTTCAGAATACATCCCTGCATCTGACAAGACTTTGCACTCAGTATTCCTCTTTATTTTGTCCCAGAAGTTCTTCAGAACATTTAATTCCTTCTGTAAATGGTTGGGGTTTTTTCTAAAATCAATGCCTGTACAAAGCTTCCTCCCATTTCTATTGTGCTGCAAATATTGTTCATTCTTTGAGCTACAGTCAGTCTCCTATTGCTTGTCGTTATATATTTTTGTTGTGGGTTTTTTGGCCCATTTTACTTTCCTCTCTTTTCTTTTTCAAATCCAAACTCCATCATAAAAGAGCTAACAACTTAATTTCTCTGTGTTCAAGCTTGGTAACATATAGAACTGAAATAACAAACAGACATTGACTTCTGTCAATGTGCATAATAAAACATCATCCAGAGAGATTGAATATGGAACAAAACAAAGCTGGTATTCACTGAAACATGAAGCCATCATTACAGTCACCATTATAGCCCTGTATTAAGAAAAATTACTGTAAATTAACATTTTCAAGAGATGGAATTGGAGACTGAGGAAATGCAGTTTATGTTTTATCAGGAAGCAAATCTTTCAGTTACTGTATGACTGAGGCACCCTGCCAATACTGTGCTTTTTTTCCTCTAGTCAATCAAAACCAGTCACAACTGAGGCTGGTGTTGTCCTGACCTATATCTAGGAAGGTTGCTTGAAGTAAAACCAGAGTCATATGTGATTTGAAACGTGTTTCTCTCAAACACTGAAGCCAAAAGTCTGGGACATGACTATTTGGCCATCCTCCCTGCCCAAATCATTGCATCCCCAGCTTGCATCAGTTCAGAACAAACTTTTTGCCTCTGCTGGATGGATGTTTCCTACCTTAGTGTTTCATAAAATGTTTACTTTTTAAATGGCCACTTTGCCACTTACAAGCTGAATGTTGCTGCATTTTTGTTAGGACAATGATGTGTTGTTGGGCCTGAAGAAAAAAACAGCTCACATCTGTGATTGTTAATAAGACTGACAGCTCACAAATCCTAAACAAAAAATCTTCTGCTCTGGAAGGTTGTGGTCTAGCAGTTACATATAATATTGTGATGAAGATGACAGGGGTTGCAAGATCATGTCTGTTTATTTACAACAAAGAAGCTTAAACCCAAACATTGTTTATGGTGATGCACAAGTTTGGTAAACTCATTTTCTCTCTCATCAGTTGTGTTTGTTCTGTAGATTATGTTTGAAGATCCCGTCACAGAATCTGACCATGTAGTGGTGTAAGGTATTTCTGTCTTTCCCGAATTTAAAGATTTCTTTAGTCCATGGACAAAAAAAANTGTTTATGGTGATGCACAAGTTTGGTAAACTCATTTTCTCTCTCATCAGTTGTGTTTGTTCTGTAGATTATGTTTGAAGATCCCGAAAACCAACAAAACCAACTAAATTCAAACACATACCTTCAGCCATTTCTCATTCAGTTTGTGGTTTCTGCAGCCTTGCACACTCTCTGAAGACACAAGTGTTGTTACAAAGTACTCTTTTGGGATTTGAATATGTAAGCACCAATGAAAACTTGGGGCATTGTAGTGTATAGCTGGATAAATGCACAGCAACATTTCTTTCTAGTAGTTTATGGCAGTAATTTATCATTTGTAGTAGTCTTGAACTTATTTCCAAATACAGGGGGAAAAAGCCCCCACAATCAAAATTGCTTCAACTTCTTGATAGTAGAGGAAAGTTATGACTAAAATGGTGCTTTTTATGACAGCCATATAGCTTCAATTTTAGCTATTTCCTTTATGTTTTAACATGTTTACATATGAATTAATAAGCTTCTAACAAACTAAATGCAGAACTTACTAAAAGCCAAAAATTAGGAATTTATTTCAAAATCTGGTCTGAGAGTCTGATTTTGAAGTTTAGGGAATGCATTGAGCCTCTATTCAGTGTATTTTTTGCAACTATGAGAAATTAAAGGGATTGACTTTTGCCTTCTTCCTGTAAAATCTTATCAGCTAATTAAATTAATACTCCATGAATTTTTTAAATTCCTTTTCAAATTACTACACAATTTTCACAATAGACATAGGTCTTTATTAATATCAAATATATTTTGACTAAATGCAGACTTAGTAAGAAGAGAAATTTGGGGCTTTGTCTCTAAATTATTGGTCTGGGAGCAAAAGCCCCTGATCCCTCATTGCACCGAATACATGATAATGAACATATGGAATTAATATATTGCCATTTCTCACTCAAGTGAGTGAGTTTTGGCAAAGTAAAAAAAAAAAAAGCAGACTTGAATATTTGATATCTGATTGTTAAGAACTATCACTTAACACTACAGTGTTAAGAACTCAGGCCAAATTTCCAGAGGACTGGAAAACAAAGACTTGCAAACCATCTGCATTCAAAAAACTGGGAAGCCAGGCTTCCTGCAATACACATATTTAGCTGTGTTGGGAGTACACTGTGGGGAGACCCAGCTGAAAACAGAGGTGGCCATCAAATCTGCATGTTCAGGTCTCTTATACATAGCCTTCAGCTCTGCTGGCAGTAACTTGTTATCATAACAGCACTTTCTTAACAGAAGCTTAGTCCAAGGTCAGGAAAATATAATTAATTGTTGTTGCTTTAGGTGGTAAGTGAATATTAAAGGAAAAAAAGGATTTTATATGTCCTTATCCTAGGTATTCAGGTGTTGAGTGTGAAGCTGATTGTGATCTAAACTAAAGTCTTTAAAATAGCTTTATTTGTAGTATTATTGACCTGGAAGAGAGGTGATGAAAACCACAACTTAAAGCATTTGAGGTGAAAATACAGCCTTAGAACTACACAACTTTATAAAAAGCTTTTATTGAAAAAGTTACTCAAAACATCTTAAAGGTGATGCATATGAAAGAATAGAGTGGCAAAACACATGTGAAGGCAAAAAAATAGATTAAATTATGAATGTAGAAAAAGTTTACATTAGGGAAAGCTAATAAGCTGGTAATTGTCCAAACCTGAAAAATACAAGTAATCTTCCCTCCTTTTGAAATCATAAGCAATCAGCTATTTTACTAAATAATATGTTAATGTGCAAGGAGGAAGCAATACATTTAGAATTTATATAATGAGGCAGGTGAAGTTTATAAAGTGAGACAGAATGTCCACCAAAGTCAAGAGTGTAAATATTACTTTTTTTTCCTTATCACAGGAGAATAAATCAGTTGAATACTAAAAACTATTTTGAATTTCCTTCAGAGACGGACTAACATCAAAAGAGGTTTGCTTCTACTGATAATAATCATTGTATTTCAGTAGAGGCAATATGCTTTTGTTTATTTATTTAGACTTTCAGTTACTAAATTACCTGCTTTCTCTAACATAGCAAATTGTAACATACAAATCCCATACAGATTAAAATTCTGTAAACATAGTATTGCTTTTCCTTCTAAGAACAGAATAGAAAATCAAGTTAAGGAAAAAGCCAGGGAAGCAAAAAAGCTGCATAAACCAGAGTTTTCAGTAAAGAAGGCTTATATATAAATAATACACGTTTTTGTACATGCCTCATCCAATATACAAAGATATATTTTCCATGGAGATAAAAATGAGCAAAGGTATCCTCAGAGAAATATCAGCAAAATAAACTGTTCGGGGAGTTTTTTCTATCATGACTATTTGTCTCAGGATTTTTGAAAGCTGCTCTGTTAGATGAAATTCTTTCCACTCAGTTTGCTGGGCAAGGATGCTTTAATGGAGATGGAGTGGCCCTTGCTGAGGGATAGGCCCTTCAAGGGCCCTTTGGCATCTGCCCTTCAAGCAGCCGTATAATCAAGCTCATTACATCCCCATATTCCTCCTCCCGCAGATGGCATCAGCTTGACCCATTTCCCCCAGGCCAACGTGGCTGTTAGGGGAGTTTCAACAAGGTTCTTTCAGTGCTCCCTCTGAGGAGCAGCTGAAGTGCGTGTGGCACACACAGCCTGTGACTGCACCACATGGCCCAGGCTTTGGGGACATGCCTGCTGCACATAATTCCTTCTCAGAGCCTTAGAGCCCAAGGATGGGGGGTTGTGAGAAGGGTAAAAATCACTGCTCTTATCTCTGGTGGTCTTCAGGCTCTCCAGACCCTTCCTTTGAGGTGTACTGGATCGCCCACAAGTCACTTGCACAGGGACGTCCTGCAGGCATTAAATGTGAGGGCTTTATGTGGGACAGGAGCTGAGCGCAACCACACGACGAGTGTGAGGAGGAAGGCTGAGCCAGAAGGATGTGTGCCTATTTGCAGCAAAAGTCCATTTTGTCCAGTTTTTCTTGAGCAATACTCATGTCTGTAAGAAATAACACTGAGCAAGAGCAGCTTCAGGATATGCCTGAGGTGTCATGGGTACCTCTGCCTGCAGGTAGGTTCTCCTGGATCACCTGCTGGACATCCAAGCACATTATAATTGGGTGATATGACCTCAAGTTTTAATTGCTAATCTGCTGTGCAGGTTCTAGTCAAGTGGAAATGACAGAATCAGTATTTGCCTGGAAATGCTGAATCAGAGGTCCAGGCAGTAGAGTACACTCTGTATGATGATACACATGCTGAGGTACTCAAGGCAGAAGACCATCATCTCTGGGATGTTTCTTCCTGTTGCTGTGTTTACATGGGAAACCTGTGGTGCATGTGTGTCCCACTGACATTTCTTTCTACTTTTCTTTTTGTGTACACCAAACTCACTCAAAGTTTGTTAACCTATATTGATTACTTCTATTAAATAATTTTGAGCAGTTTAAAGATTAAAAATGTCAACTTCCTTAAATTTTGTGGTCCCACACCATTTCTGAAAATCTGCTACATGTAGGGGAAGTTTTGCCTCAATAGGAATGGTTGTTCCATGGTTGGAATGGAATATTAATGGTTGTTAACCCTCTAACTGTTCCTGGGGTTGCCATGATGAAATAATTCAAAATTCAGAGGACTGCATCTATGTAATGAGCTTGCCATTTAAGAATAGGAAGAGGATTTTGGATGCTTTTCATATCAAAGGTCATATCTTGTTAAGATACAAGTTTGCTGCACCTCATATAGGTCGGGCTAACTAGGCAGTGACAAACACAGATTTATACTGAATCAAAATTGCTGTCTTGCTTTCTCTGAAAACCCCCAGAAATGGACTAGTTGTTAACAGAAATTTAGCTGTTCATGTTGCAGTGCTAGCAGTTATGGTTAGAATGTGTGAGAACCCTGAGTTTTAACTGCAATTTTACTGCCTGACAAACTACCAGAGCCTTTGTCTCTTGATCTTCCATCCTGCAAGGTGGAAGAGGTATTCAACCCACATTTACTCTCTGTAAGTGTTATGATAGAAGCTAAAAATATGTGAGGTGTTTGCAAATGTTATTACTACTTAAGTACTGTTATGCTGTATTACTATATGATTCATTAATCCTCTAATAGATAACTTGCTTCCCATTTGCACACTCTGTAACCTACTTCCAGGATATATCATGACCAGATGGAAATTAATTTTTAAAGCTTTTTCTTGGGTGTTAAACCAAATTATTTATTGTAGATACATTGTGTGAGTCACTAACTCTCCTGGAAACCTTTCTAGTTCAGCTGGGGCTCTGAAATAAAATTTCATTCATGTCACTGAATCAGACAAATAAAACTCCAACTCAAAACGAAATGAAATTATCTCTAAATTCTCAAAACCCTTCTCATTTAATTTTAAAAAACCACAATTTTACTTTAAAAGAATTTCAACTACCCAGTATATAAAGACAATCACTTATGACTCTAAGTTTCATTTTGTAAGGACCCTTATCAAGCTCAAAAACCCCTACCAAAAATGTGAAAAGAGATAGCTGTAGACACTATCTCCCAGGGATAAAAAGATAAATTTTAAAAACTAAGAACTTGAGAGTTCAAATGTTTTACCACATTTTTACTACAGTTTCTTGATGTACTTACTAAGAAGGATGCAGTAGTATGAAACTGTAATATGAATAGTATAGGTGTGGAAAAGCCACTCAGCTGAGTATCAGCTTCATATATACATTAAAACCTGTATTGACCATAATCTATTTCAAGTTATTTTCCCATTTGATTTTTATATTTTGATGCATTTGTCACATTTTTCTGCTGTCTGTCCAACATGCAGGTCACTTCTGTGAAGTGCTGGGGACACTGAATGGTCAGTGTAGAAGCAGGGCCTGTGTTTGTCCTGCAGGACCAAGTCTTGCAGTATCAATGCCACAATTATCTGATTATAAAATGGATAAATATTTATACAGACCAGCCCTTGAAAAAACGTGCCCTTAGCCTCTGCACACCCTTGAGTCACAGTCCTAAATGGTTGCCAAGTGCAAAAGTTATCATCTTGTTCAGGCAGCTCCTCCAAACTTTAACCTGTTGAGCAGAAATCTCGTGATGTTTATCCTGATCTCATTAATTAGGACAAATATACATCCAAGCTAACATAAGAGGGCACCCTCCTTACCAAGCACACTCAGCAGATTTTTGAGCTTTATTCTGTTCTACTCTTTCTTTCTTTCCTTCCTTCCTGGGTTAAATTATGCATAAAAGCAAGAAACACACCCTTTGAAAGTTCCATTGAGAAGTCAACACATATTTTACTACAGGGAAAGCAAATACACTGATGGTTGATTTCATCAGAATGCCCTTAATATTTGACTGCTGATCCAAAGTACATACAGGTGAGAAGTATTTTGAGGAAGAAAAATGATGTGTAAATGTGAAATACAATTGTTCCTCTTACCAGTGAGATTATCAGAGTCCAGGTTAGTGAAACATTAGAGAAAATTAATAATGTAATCCTGTGGCTTACATTTCAGGCCTTCACTGAAAATGTAAATCTCAGGAAAAAAATAAAAAAGAAGAGCTTGTTGTTGGTGCAGGCTGGCATGAAATTGTTCCTTTTCATTGCTAAAAGAATTTGCATCTCAGTGCACACTAACTATTTTCTTTTCCAATGCCCTCTAGTGCTAATTGAAGATTTTATTGCTAACTGAATATGCAGGAAATGCCAAGCAGAAATCCAGAGCTCTTGAAAAGAATGAAGTTTCTTGCTAACTTGTTACTTAGTGCAAGCACTTGGGCTTCGTTAATAAGCACGTGTCCTCTCAAGTTAGCCGAAATTACTACTGCTTAGGTTTTAAGATGACTCAGAAAGAGTGGGTGTAATTCCACACGTTCAGATCAAAAACCTGTTGATGGAGCAAAATTGTGTGCTGCAGACACAAATCCATAGGAAAGATTTTGCAAAGACACGAAAATGAATATCATCAACACCAACATTTCTTTGCCAGCTTCTTATTCTTATCTTTTCTGGCAATCTTATTTTCTAATTCTCTTATTATGGCTAACCAAAAAACAAAACATCTATTGCAGTCACCTATATTAGTGGAGCAACATAGTCATCACAATAGGAAAAAAAAATAAAGCACCAAACTTATGCAACTTTTGTAGATTGGCAATACAGATTTTGCTTCTTTAATAGTTGCTACTCAAACTGATGACATCTAAAAAGACAAATGAAGTCATTCTCATATTAGACTTAAAATCACGTGTTCTCCTATCAACAAGAATAAACTCATCAGACCATATATTTTAAAGCCAAATATACAACACAGTTAGGGAACTAGCAAAATATGGAATATGATTTTCTTTTTTAAGTTAAAAAGTAAAAATTCTAGTTAGAAACTTTGGGTTTGCAGTTTCAAAACATTTCTGAAATGTGGAGAGTGACTCAAAATCAGGAAATGCATATGTGAGGAAAGTTACCCAAAACAATCTGGGGAAATTTATGGATGGAGGATAAAAGAATCTCTGTTGGGGTGGGGAAAAATCTAGGTGTCTTACTTCACTAAGCACAGGGGTGCACTAAGGCATGGAGAGCTGTTTTTCAAAACTGCTGCTGAAAGTTGTGGCAGCAGACTGAAGAATGAAGTGGGATTAAGTAGCACTTTGCATTTTATATAATACTTCCAAGTTTTCAAACTACATGCAGTCATTAATGAATAAATCCTCACAACCATGTTCTTGTAAGTACTGTTATCCCCTTTGTATGGGGGAGGGAAGAAATAAGTGGAAAGTGGAATTGTTTGAGTCACTGGGTCGATGGTGAAGTTGGAAACAATGTGTCTTACCTCAGCCATGTGGGCAAAGGAGAGGAGTGACATGTTTCCACACCTTAACAGCTAGAAATAGACTTTGCTATTTAAATTCCTCTCTAAAAGACATTGTTTTAAAAGACTGAATAGAAATAGACCTCTTAGATATTGCTATGATTTCACTACACTAATGTCAGTGAGCTAATGCAAATAGCCCTGTCAAACTGGTATTAGTGGCTGTCCCCATTCTGTACCTGGGGAAGTAAACCAAGGAGAGTTTTCTTTATTTAATTACCACTGGATTTCAGAAACTCCCCAGTGAGGGCTAGGGGTTGCCAAACTGGCATTTCTCCTGGCACCACACTGAGCCCCTGGGTGCTCCCAAAGTGCTGCTCAAGTCGCAGTAGTATTTGATTGTTCAGAGTGTCTGACTGGGCAAGGTGTTATCATGATTCATCAAGATGGGTGTCCTTCAAAAAGAGCTCAATATGTTCCTGGATTGTTAAATCACTGCATTTTGTCATTCTGTTTGATATAGGTATGAGTTATGCATATGACAAGTTAGGTCACTTGAATAAGTCACTTACTTCACTAAGCACAAGACTTTGCTGTGTCCAAATTGTGATGTCATTTTTGTTTAAGAAATGTATTCTGGCTTCAGAGTTTCACCCCTTATTCCCAAAAGTAAAGGACTACTGCAACAATGATCTCTGTTTCACTGCTGAAACTTATATGCATTGGTGGGAAATTGGATTGATCAATGTCATAACAGAGGTTTTAAAAAATCATTTGAAGTGTCTGTGCCCAAGTATTTAATGAAGTTTTCTCATGCCTGTACCAAGTAGACTGTACCCATTTCCTTTGATGTTCTTTCACTCTCTTACTTCTATGTGACTTCAGCCTGCTGGCATGGAAGAGTGAATTGATTTTACTCTTCTAAAGAAATAGTCTTAAATAGTGGCAGTCATCTTATCAAGCTTTTTACATAAAGGCTTTTCAGACTTTATTAATTTAAATTCATATTAGAGGTCTTCAGGGCATGTTCAGTAGTCATTTCTTTCAATCACTTTTGCATTGTGTTTATTTCCTCTAAAAATTTTCCCCAGGCAGGGCTGTTTTCCTGACACATTTCAGATTTCAACTCTCTGGCTTTGGCCTGTCTTCCTATATATATCCTGTTAGTTTTGCTGTTGTCTGTCACCTTGTGCGTAAGCCAGACTGAACATTGCAAAGACCTAAATAAATCTTTGGCTCTGGGCTTTGAAGGGAGGAGGAGACAGGTGGTGAAGTGCTGGAATAAGGGAAGAGTCTGGTTTCATCTGGCTTACTCTTCTGTGGAGAGTCCAGAGTAGTTTTTGGAAGTGCTTCACTACGTGGAATGTCATCTTTTCCGCATAACCTACTACATATTTGGACCAAATAGGACCAGATCTCTTGTACACAAAGCTGCAGCTAAATAGGATTGCTGGGGGTGAAAATGAAGAAAGAGGAGGTGTCATCTTGTGAAAGATATTAACCAAGCTTACAATGAGAAAAAGTGTAATTTGTATAGTATGGAAATTTTTTCAAACCTCTGAACAAGAAATGCTCAGACTCTTTTCTATGTCACTAAATCATCTTTAGGAAAAGAAGAAGCATGGACATTCTGGTATAACAGCTGACTATTTAAAATTGTAATTGAAAATGGAGTCATATTGGAAACATTTCTGTTTGAAGTCCTAATATGGGTGAAGGTAACAGAGCATTAAAGAGATGTTCGTCTCCAGACATCTTGTGAATAGAAGTTGTGTATCTGGTCTTTTTGGCACAAATCCATTGCATTGATTACTAAAATGTTTTAGCATGGCAGCCTGCTACCTTGACTAACCAGCACTGATTTCACTATAAAGCCATAATACAGTGGCTTTTAAAAATTTCCTTGCAATTTTTTCCCCATTTGGCATTGATGTTATTGTGAATATCTATTATGACTTCTTCCTCATGTACTGCTGAAAAGTGAAGCACAGACTTATTCTCCATGGCTGATATATATTATTTATAAAGTCTAGCTTAGTGTATTCTGAATTTGAGGATGAAGCTATTTCTCTGCCTCTAAATCTGTTGTTTATGGGCTACTGACCTTCAAAATATCATGTCTTAAAAGACAACACAGTGTTTTATATAAGTTGATAGACAGACAAATAGATGGGTTTCTATTAATAGGCTGATTGCTGTGACTGAAAAATTTAGTTATGCAAATGAACAATCTTTTTCTCTCTGCTGAATTAATTATTAAGGAAGAAGAACAGAGACTGAGACATGAATTTTCAGCAGAAATATAAGTCAATGTTTTCTGAGCCTTGGTCCTTTCTGCCTGTCCTCCTGAACCCATGTCCATCCCAGCCTGTGGCTGTGAGATGCTCTGGATGGCCAGTGCCCAGCTCTGGAAGACAGAGGAGTCTCAGTACCACTCCTTTACTTCCAAAAAGGAGGCTTGGTATCACAGAAAGTCTTCTGCAGGATTTATTTGAAATGAAGCACCACATGTTCTATCCACTGTATATTTTGGTCAACTGAATGGAGGCAAGGACCCACCTGAAAACAGCAAAGAATCTTCCAGGCATTTCATCCCTCCAGACTGACTGAAAAGGCATTGCAAGCTGATGATGAATAATAATCTGTCAGCCCAGGTTAGTTAGGGGTTAAATGAATCAAAGTCAAGCCCTGCTTGCTGGGCTGCTGCTAGGCAACAAGTAACTCTGCATTCAGAAATTCCCCACTAATTGATTCTTGACACCATTCCCCCTTGGTTTGTATAAATATAGAGCTGTTGCTGGGGGGTGGAGAGGAAAAGCTTGGGTGTGGTGAGCACCTGGCCCTGGCATGCAGGTGAGATGCACATGCCAAGTCATTTCCCAGCCAGGAAGGGGTTCAGTGGCTGTAAGGGATGGCAGTCCCTTAGTATTCGTATTTCATAAAGCAATAGTGAATTTATAGAGCAAAGAAATCTACGTGAGGCACAGGAAATACTGCAGCATGCCACCCTTTAATGCATGTCTGCTGAACACACGGCTTTTGCATCCATTTGCTCTTTGCTTTTATGTAAGTGACCAACCAAGGAAAGGGAACCAGCCTTCCTTGCAGGGCTGACATTTGGCAGGCTGGCATATCTGGTGTAGTGTCAATAGGATATCCTCCATGTGGAAGCTTCAAAGCACACAGGAGTGGGGGAGCTGGAGCAGGGATTTATGTGGGTTAGAGATACTGGAAGAGTCAGGCTAACGAAGGAAAGGGGAAGCTTGCCTGAAGGAGAAAAGCAAGCCCAGCGAGTGTCTGAGTCTTAAAATCCTCTTTTATTGATGGCTCACTTCTGGAGTCTTTATTATATTGGCTCTATGCCTAACCCTGATAAGGTTTTACCCTCACCACCAGCTGCAAGACTCAGGCATTTTAAAGATTGCTTCATGAATTAAGCTATTGTTCCTTATAAATAAACCCTAATTCCTTTTTTTTCCTTTCTCATACATTATTTATTTCCTAGCTCTTTCTTTAGCTGCAGAGAAATGAAAGACAGAGGAGGAGTACAGAAGGGAAGAGAATGAAAATGGGATGTTTCAAAGATGATAGAAAGAACATGATTGTTTTTTGACAATGGTAAAAATTCCCTTTCATGATATGTAGGTAATTGGCAGATGCCACATGTCTATATCCAGCATGCACATGCTCAAATGTGTGGTATTTGTACTCTTATTTCTTTTCTGACATGATAGAAAAACATGCACTATTATGTTTTATTCTATACATTTACATATTCTATTGCAGACTTTGAGGGGTATTTCCTTTTCCTGGACATCCTCTGTGAAGTGCTGTGCTTGGCTGCTCAGGTGATACATCTCCCCTAAGCAGCTGGGGGTGGGGTGAAAGGTGCTGCTTTTCAGACACATATCAGTTCTGAAGCAAATTTGGTGATAACAGAGATCACTTGGGATTTTGTCATTCATTTCACTTGGCCAATACCTTCAAGCAGGGTTTCATTTTTATGTTCAGGGAGTTGTATTTAATTGCCAATGACCACATTCATCCCCCTGCTAGATGAAATATAACTATTGCCAGTGAGCACTACACCATATTTTTGACAGTTTCATTTATAAATCAGTAGCTATTCCACATATATTTACACTGGAAAGACTGCATTAATATATTTTGGCATGCTTTCTACATATGTTGCTACTGCTTTTTATTTTATGTCTAATTACCTCTCACTACCTTTATTTTTTTCATGAGCAGTGACAAAATCTATTTACAGAGCAAATAAAAATTTACTTTTTTATTAGAATTGCAGGTTGTCTGTGTAAGGTACAAGACAGAAAAAATAGCACACCTGTCTAATATACATTAATTTATAAGGGTATCCTGGTACACTTACCCTTTTTGAAATAGAAAAGCATTTTGAAAATATTTAGGCAAATTTAAATCCTGACCTCTGTTGTTTGCTATTCCTCGAGGAACAGCAAAAGTGAAATGCATTACCCAGGAGAGCAATATGGACACAAAAGAAAAATCAAAGTGACATATTTATTCCTTTTTCTTTTAAAATTACATCTAGTTGTCTCTTGATGCAAAACAGTTGTGCTACCTTTTCATACAGGCTCCCAAGAACAGCTGAATAAGCTCTCTCAAAAACACTTCCTTTTTCCAGATTTAGACCTAGTTTATCTCCAAATATAGCAATATATATTGCATATAATCTAATTTTCACAACCTAGTTATTCATAAGTCTACCAGTTGCACCAGTGCTCTTAAATGAATCTATTGCTCATATCAGCACTGCTAGATTGGCCCTGAGCTTCTCATTATTTCTAAATAGTTAGGATTCAATGTATAGTACATGCTTATCTGGATGGCAACGCAGAATTACTTTTTGCAGAGGCAGGCCACGTGACAAAAAGCCAGAGGGCTGCTGCCTCCCTCATGGGAAGCCTGAGAAACCCTCCAGGGAGATCCAGAGATTCATCTCTAGCATAATTACAGGGATGCCATAGAGAGTTCACATGTAAGACCAATTAGTCACAGAGTGTGCATTCCCACTGCAATATTTTTCTGTCTCGTCCCTAACACTCTTTGCCACTTTTTGCAGTATCTTAGAATCAAAACTACAAACAGCATGGGGATGAATTCAACATTAGATAAAAGTAGTTAAAGCCTACACAGGAGAAGAACATAAATACCTCCATCATTCTTGAAAAGTCAAAGCACGTCTACGCATGCTTTGAAAAAAAGATTTTCATCTTGGACAATTTTTGGAAAGACTAACTAAAGAGGACTGAGGCACCATTAACAGTGGTGTCTTGTCTATTTACCTTGTGTTATGAAAGAAAACACAATTGCTCTATCAATTTTCTCTAATCATTCTCTATTTTAAAATACTGTTTCTGTTAAAGGAATAACTATTCATTTTATTGTTGTTATTATTAAAAAATTGGTGCACAACAATAAAAAGTTCAGCGATGATTTAAATGTACCAGAGAAGATATTAGTTCTCCTTGTATAACAAATCTTAAATAGAAATTAACTGCAATGGTGACTTCTAGTAACCTCAGCTTAATAAAGTAATTGTGATTGTCTGCATTTGGAATTCTTACAAGGCAATCATGTAATCGATAACAATATCTGCTGGGTTCTAGCATCACTGTATAAGCATTATTTATGGCTGCTTGCTGGCAAAGCAGTTACTCCATTTTCTAAGCCAAGTTTCAGTGAAAAATTCTGGCAGCAATTAAAGAAGAGTTTCCAAAAATATGTATGTGAAATAAATAAGATTTCAGTCTTTTAGATGGTCTAAGGTAATCACATTTTTCATTTCTAAAACTTCTCATTTCATTGCTGTTGAAGGGGCTTTATTTAATATATAAGACTGAAATCTATATGTTTGTGGTCCCTCACAAATTTGCTGAAGGAGAGCGGGGAACTCGCTTTCAAATTCTGCCTTACCCTGGTGCTATCAGTTTCAGATGTGTCCTCAGGAGCATCCTCAGGCAGCTTCACCTCATGTCTTGTTGTGCTACGCATGAAGTAAAGTTTTGCTTGTGACCTGGAACTGCCTACAGAAGTGACCAGGAATCAGTCAGAACAGGTACATCTGGCCCAGCTGTTCCCCAAAAAGCCCCCATGAGGATCTGACAACTGCACAGGGAATATGGACTCTTTGTGAGAGGAGCACCCAAGATGTGATGTCAGACATGTCTTGGTGCTCCTCTTGGCTTGTGTCCAGAAGAATCAGGGGCCATGCACTACACTGGGTGCAGAATCACTTATGTCAACCATGTGAGCCCTACGGGTAGCCAGGTTTGCCCCCATCTCCTTCCTTCAATTTCCCTCATGCTCTCAAGCACTTGGATACCAGCATCTGTCAATGAAACCCCTGCCAAAGAGAATATTATCCTGCCCAGAATCCTCACAGCTACACTGATGAAACTGAGTAAAGACAGACTAGATTAATATTTCATGCTTGCTGCAATGTGATTTTTTAGCAAACACAGTTTCAAAAGCAAGAGAAAGATGAATCAGCAACTGATTTTATAATCAATTTTTGGAGATTTTGCAGAACTGTCTGTTATTGACATAAGGGTATGATCGTTTTAGTCTTGTATCCAGCATAGTAAGGAGATATTTGAGACAGAGTCCCTGAGTGTTTTAGAAATCTCAGGACAGGCAGAAGGATTCACACAGCACCAGATAACTAAAGATTCCTGGAAATGAAGTGCAAATGAAGTAAAGAAAAAAAGACATATTGCCAAACTGGTTGCCTATACCTTGCCAGGCCTCAGCAATGGGAGTGACACGTTGTGCAAGCCTAACCAAATTCCTCTTGAGCAGCCAGCTCAGATCTCTCAATGTGTCCACCATTTTCTTAACTCTTATAGTTTTCCTTTTCTGCTAAAGAAAAAGGAACAATAAATCCTTAAAGGAGTTAAATCCTTAAATGTTGGTGGTTACTACAGAAAGCACATCAAGACAAACAGAGTCTTAGAACAGATGGAGCTGATCAAACAGCAAAGGGGCTCAAGGTAGGATAAACAGGCACAAGGAAGTGGGAGAAAAGTAAGCAGCCAGTTTTGCTTCTTGAAAGTTTAAAAATGGAGTTTCATTGTACACAGAATGTTGATTGGCTAGTTTGGGGTGGGAGAAGTTTTTTTTTAAGGTGAGAACTTCCGTGTTTGCTAGAGAATTTCCAGGCTATTAAGAGATACTTATTGGTTGTATTTACTGACTCAGTGTAATTGTAAAATGTTATCAGTCAAAATGTGTGGGAGATGAAATATCTTTGATGACTATATCCCTAACTGAAAAAAAGAATTGCCATTGCCTTTGCCTTGTCCACTAATCATCTGCCAAAAAGTGGTTTGCATTGGAAATTTTCCATTTTTATGCTAATGCTACTTGACAGTAAGTGAGATTTCAGCACTGGGACCTATATAAGGACCTCAGGAGAAATTCAGAATTGTCTGTCTTAGAGCTGGGAGAATGTACAAAATATTATTTTTAAGGAAAAAGGATATGCAATGGCTATTTTTTACATAGAACTAAAACCACCCACACACTATATAAAATTATCTGAAACTACATGTTGTGCTGGAGATAAAATCGAACCTTAGGGCTCATTTCTATTATGTCTAAAGAAGTCTGTAGAACTGCAATAATGTATAAACAGTCTGAAAGGATAATTACTATTGTATTAAGAAATAAATACAAGTATAGTTTAGCAACAAATAAATTGGTTTAGTGAAAAATAACTAATTTTTTTTCTGCATACCATTAGGAGGTAGGAAATATAGTTGACAGACAAAATATGCTGTAAGAATCACAAAAATAGATCATCTTTTGTACTCTGTATTTTAGAAAGAAAAGCAAAAATGTGTTGGTACGACAGGTCAAAAAGCAAAGGAAAAATTCTTTACATTCCTTCAAAAATTTTCCTCTTCTTTTTAAATATTTCAGATGTTCAAAGTTAGGAAGGTCAAAATGACATAAGGACATACATCAGTAGTGAATCAGAACAAATGCACATCTAACACAACATCTTGTCTCTAACACTGGCTGTAGTGGTGCCTAATGACAAATACAAAAATGGCAAGATGTACAGTGTGATGCTTCACAAGCATGAAAGTGTTTTGCTTTCACTGCTTAGGGGTCAGAATATTCAAAAGCTGTGTTTTATTCCTTGAGTAAAGTTGTTTAAGAAAACAGATACCTTTTATAGCTATATGTGAAAATTTACTATAATTCACAGAGTTTCATTGACCTTATCTCTTATTTCCATTGAACTAAAATTCAAGCACCAGTAAATATCTTTGTAAATATCTTTTGGAACCCTATCAACATCACAGTTATCTGCTTTCCGTACATCTTGCTTGATTTTAATATAAATCAAAAGGATAAGTGTTTGTACTGAACAGAAGCAAGGGTTGCTTTGTGAAATGCACTGCTGCTACAAAGATAATTTTTCTCTTATTTTAGCCTGCTCTGCTCAAGGCACATCAGCTCCACTGGACTTTGTATCCAGGTAGTATTCCTGCTGTTGGCCTGGCACACAGAGAGGTTTGTGTGGAGAGCATGTGCACAGGGAAAAAATCCTTCAAACTGTTCTGGCAGCAGTGGATCAAAAAGAGCCTCTCTGCATAGACAAGCAGATCCCTGTTTCATATTCATATCACATCATGTGCTCAGCTGGATCTTTTTTATGATTTGGAGAGATTTTAATAGGTCTCTCACCTTGTTTTCTATGTTGATATTATAGCTCAATTTAATATGTATTCATAGTTCTTTTCTCCCTTTGCTCAGCAAAGCTTCATCAATCTGCTAAGCCACTTTCCCTCTAATTTTGGTGTTTATCAAGGTTTGGAGCAGATCAATGCCCATCTTGAGGGAGGTTATGCCACAGGTCCTCCTGTACCCTACATGAAAAACCATTGAGGAAAGTTTGGAGAGGAGGTGTACAAACGGAAAAGATTATACTGAACAACCAGTTAGCACTTTGTGTACTCTTCATATTGAAGGTATTGAAGAGACCTTGGAGTTTGTGAAAAAAAAGGCAGCTGAATAGTGGTGCATATTTACTAATAGGTATCCCTTACAGCTAATGGAAGCAGAACAAGGCCTGCATGTTTTGATAAATGTTACTCTTCTCAATAAGAAAATAGCACTTTTCTTCATTTTCTACAGTTCTGTCTTCCAGACATTTCTTCTAATCTTCTTTTCTGTTAATTCAAGAAAAGAAGAGGCAAAATTAGTATTTATCCAATGGTGGCAAGAATTTAAGTGTATGGAAACGAGCATGAAGAACAAAAACCTATGCAACAGGTGGGTTATATCTGTCAAATAGATCACTTTGTCATCACAACAGGCCATTTACTAATTTCAGGAGTTTTTAAAAAATATGGCTGACTAAATTGCTATTAATTATTGCTATATTGCTATATCTATACATGGGGTTAAATCCTAATGTTAGCATTGGTCCTCATTCTATGATAACGTTTTAAATTGTTCTGAAAAGACAATGATTTTTATAGTCAGAGTAGCACAATTGCTACTTTTAAAACAACCAATCTTCTTGGAAAAAAATTCTTCAGGGAGCTTTGGCAATGCTTAAGTAAGCAGGAAGTACAATATATGGTTTCCAAACCTAGGCTACATTATAGAGTTAATAAATGACTGTGAAAATATAAAGAGTTCTGTTATATATCCACCACAACAATAATAATTGTAAAACATGTAAAATATGCAAAGAAATATCCCTTTCCTAATTATCTGAAAGCACATTCTCATTGAAATGCAGACACATAAAGACACAAAGTGTGTGTACCTCAACCGTATTTCATATAATGATAATATTTTGCTTTATATAAGGTGGACAGAAGAATAATCTCATTATTAGGAATTACTTTTATGACAGATGCTGTTCTTTAGTAATTTTACAAGCATCTGTGCTTTATTTATGTAGCTACAGGATTTCCTAAAGGTTTAGTGGTTTAGTAGTATCCTAAAGGATTTCTGAGATCTGTGAGCATACTACAATTGATCTGAGTTTTCTACCTGCCAAAGAACTATATATTCTGGGGGCAACAAGTTTTTACTGTGGTAGGCTTGGAGCAAAATAGGAAAATTGAGATGATTTTGTAGTATATCAGTCTCAACAACAGGTTTGAGATACACTTAAATGGCGTAGAGGAGATGGCAGGTAGAAATAATAACTTTGGCAAAGCTGATGCAAAGGAAGTGCCAAATAGCATAGATTAATTTCCACCCCTAAACAAATACAAAAAAAAATCATAAATCTGAAATGTATGTATTCTTTATTTTCAGAATTCATTTATTCTGCAGAAAGCCCTTGCTTGTGCTAAGTCTCTCCTGCTAAGATGCAGGATAATTGCAAATGATCTTGAGCCAGGGTGCATCTGTCCATTATAAGAAGGACTCATGTTGTTTGGAGAGTTGAATTAAGGGATATATTTTCTTGGTAGAAAATTTTTCACTCACTGGCCTTCCCAAAATACAATGATTACTCCGTATTAAAAGTGTGTACTCAGTTGTTACCACTGAACTGAGCTCTCCTGAAACAATTAGAAATAATGTCATTGCTCACCTGAGAGACTGGTAGTTTTCAAAGACATTGTGATCCTTGACTGTGTTCCTGTATTTAAAAAATGCAGGTACTCTAAATACATACAATTTTAAGCTCATGTTTTAGCCCAGGGCATCCTGACTTACACAGAAAATCTTTTTTGTTTCTGAGAGGGGAAAATTTGGAAATAAGGTCCCTTCATTTTTTTTTTCCTGCTTTCTTTGTCTGTCTTGTCTTGGGACTTTTTTGTCCCACTCTTTCATCCCTTTCCAGCATTCTGTTTCCCTGTTATTCATCTTTCTGCCTTTCTCCTCTCCTCTCCTCTCCTCTCCTCTCCTCTCCTCCTTCCATTCCTCCCTTCCCTCTCACACTTCTTCCTTACCTTTCTACATTTCTGTTTCCATTTATCCTTTAATTTCTCTCTATCTTTCTTCTTCTCTTGCCTTTTTTCTTTCTCTTTGCCCTTATTTTTTTTCTCTTCTGTACTCTTTTTTCTGTCTTGCTCTTCCTGACTTTGGGTGATTTTCTTCACTGTTTTTCACACAGGAGAGCAGAACCTCTGTCTCATAATGCAGCTGAGCGATCCTCATTGGTCTCTGGATCCTTTTCTTGGCAAAAGGAAGTCTGCATCATTGTGGTCAGAGATCCTCTGGGTTGTTTTGATACTGATGGAATTAAGAGATCATGTCTGGCATGATATCTTTTCAGATATTTGTTAAGAAAAAAATGGAGTCTCCGGATTGAAAAGAAAGTTCTCTGCTCCTTCATGCTTGTGCCTAAGAGGCAGAGGACTAAGGTCTGTAGCAGTTCATGCATCTTTTTTAGTGGTTTTGGAGCCCGTCCATATTCCAAAGACAGTTTCTATCCTACCATATGAAAGTTCTCCCAGTAGCTCATGCCACATCTGTCTTGCTAATGCCACCATCTAACCATCTGTGCAAAGGGATCAAAAACCCCAAAGGTTTAATAGAAGGTGACTGGGCAGAAGGTAACTAGAGTAAAACCATAGCTAACAAAGTGTAAAACAGTTTCTGGATAGATTTTCTAGGTCAGTTTTTGTGCCACAGTATGGTAAAACCAAAGATGAATGTTGTTGTACTTATATCAAGAAAAAATATGGATATATATATATATATATATTTGTGTCATGGATATCCCATATAGATAAACCTATTGCTATATAAATTATATGGTTATCCAACTAATTAAAGGATGACCTAAATTCATTGCTTTGATTCTTTTCCAGGTCTAATGTAATAAAAAGAGTTTGTATTTTCCTTTTTAAAGTATTGCAGTTAGAGAATGAAAAAAAAATCCAGATTAAAACTTGCATTCATGCAACCAGTTTTTGTAAATACCCAGCTTGCTGAAAGTGTAACTGCACCCATTTCATAGTAGTGCTTGGATCAATGCATCATTTAAAATTCAGGTGTTAACGAAACAGTTTCATCCATATATCCAAGTAAGATTGTGAAATAACTCCAAATGAGTCAGTGAACCACCTACATTAACTACCACGGGAGCAGTCCACAGGTGAAATACTTTAAAAAGCTATCTATTCTTCCTAGTACCTTCTATGAGCATAAAGCAAAGTAAATGTCACATTTTTTTCCCCCGTGACTGCAAAATTCTTCTAAAGATAGGAATTCATTTAGTATAGCACATGTTTAACATTATAAAGTTGTATTTTATTCCTTCAGATGTAGGAAACTTGTATTAAAATCATATTCTTTCAAAAGACATTCTGAATTTGATGTGATGCAACCTGATTTTAGATGACAGGAGACGTTGTATTTGATTATTTATTTTGTTTTATAATTTGTAGGTCATTTGCAGTCCAAATTAAAATATCAAATCCAGATTTCACCCAACCTCAGTTCAAATACTTTGAAATAGATCTTAAACATCATATTTTCTCCCTCTGTTTAGGCATTTCCAAATACTGCATCTTGACTAGACTTCCAGGAAGCCCTCTGGTCCTTCCCCCATGCCCCAAAGGAGGAGCAAGCTTTACCCTGTGTCATTCCTGACAGATGTTTGTCTCTTACTCTTAAAAACCCCAAGTGACAGTGACTCTACAATACCCCCAGGCACTCTGTTCTCATGTTATTCTACATTTGCCTGTGGAATTTTTCCTAAATGTCTAATCCAAGTGTCCCTTGCCACAGTTTAAAACCATTATTTCTTATCTTGCCCTCTCTGGAGATAGAGAATAGCTTAATAACTTTTGTTTTCTTTTCAATTGTCCTTCAGATATCTAAAGTTAGTTACCATACTCCTCTGCTGTCTTCATTGTATTGCTATTTAGCATCATTGCAAAATGAGGAAGCAATATTTTCTGGTAATATTTATGTAATTATTCTCAAGGGAACAGGTTTTTTTTTGCATTGGTTGTCAGGGGTATTTCCAATGGGATTATGTTAGGAGAAATGATAAAAATGTTAATTTTTGTAATTCTGTGGGGACAAAATAAAATAAATAAAATTGTCTAATGGGAAAAATTTCAAGAGGGGGCACCCTTTTATTTATTTTTTCAGGCTGCAGTTAGCTGAGAGATTCTCTTTCGATCAAAGAGTACTCCTTGTATTACCCCGACTGCTGCTTGTTTGACAGGATGGGAAGGGGTCAAAACAAAACGTAAGGGCAGAGTTTTACAGGTGAGTGTGTGGGGCCATGTGCACGTGCATGTGCAGTGGGGGATGTTCTGGAAATGCTTCTGAAGATGTTTACAGCCCCACGTGTGCAAGCCCTGCCAGGTCCTTGTGACACCGGGAAAGATCAGTATCTACAAGGGCAATATTGGTTTCTACTGATTCTTTGGTACCTGAAGTAACTTTTTTGCTTTCTCATAGTCAAATTTCCACTCATTTTAGCTTTCCTGGGACACCTTTGGCTTACCTTTGGCTTACCTTTTAGTTGCCATTTGGAATCTAAGGCCTTTCCTTTACGCTAGCACTGTCAGCGGTAGCCTTGGGAACTTGCACATATTTGCCCCCATTCTGTGCTGCCATCAGAAGAATCTTTTTGTCCCAGCATATTAAAGCTTTGACTACAATGCAGAACTCCAAGGTGAAACCAGAAAAAACTTAGCATCATAAGTTTCTTACTCTTCCTCCCACTGTATTTTTTAAGAGCAGTCCATTATGGTCACATCATATGTGCCTCCATGATGCTGGGTGTGGGATGTCAAAAGATCTCTTTCTGGTGAGGAGAGAGAATGTTACAAAGCATCCGTGAGTTCACGTTGTCTACAAATATAAAATCTTTAATTAACTTTTATGTTTATATTTCCAAGATGTTTTGCCAGTTCCTCTCAAGATCTCTCTTGATATTTATGTTTTTGAGCTCATTCTTCACATTTCTTGAAATTTAGAGCCAGTTAAAGAGCCAACTTCTCTGCAAGTTGAGTCAATGAGTCATAACAGCCTTATTTATTTAATTTATAATTGTTATTACTTAATGATCTTGAAAGCAGTAAAATTAAAAATGGTAATAAAGTAAACATCATACAGAGATTAAACTCAGATGTTCAGTAAAGGGTTTGGGTAACTTTACATAACAGATTATAATGGTTTGTGTAATTCTTTCTGATATACAAGTACCATAGCAGCACTTTGTATTTAAAGCAATTTTTAGAAGAAATTTTGCATACAGCTAATTTTGCAGAGAGAAGCCCAAACTTAATTTAAAAGTGGAACATGGATTGCTGATATTTTAGAGAGATAATATAGAATTTTAAAATAGAATAGTATTTTAGACACCAGTTTCCCCCTCTGCTTTAAGAGGAATACATAAAACATTATTAAGTCTACATGAGAATTATGTGCCTCAAAGACGAATGCTAAAAACCTGCAAAGAGCAGCTTCTTGCAAGAAATACTGTGAGAAATGCAGCCCTTCATGGCCAGCCTCTGACCCTTCAGCCGTCAGCACCTACAGATATTTTGGCAATAGTTGAATTTTCTCAGAAAAGCACAAGACAAATCATAAGAGGCATGAAGAATTTGAACCCATCCAGAGAGATCTGGACAGGCTTGAGAGGTAAACCTGTGCAGAGCTTATGAAGTTTAACAAGGCCAGGTGCAAGGATTGAGGCAATCCAGAGCACAAGTGCAGGCTGGGAAGAGCACGGACTGAGGGCAACCCTAATGAGAAAGGTTTGTGTGTGCTGGTGGACAGGCAGCTCAACGTCTTGGCAATGTGCGTTCACAACACGGAAAACCAACCACATCCTGGGCTGCATCCAAAGCAGAGTGGCCAGCAGGTCAAGGGAGGGGATTCTGCCCCTCTGCTCTGTCTTCATGAGACCCCACCTGGAAGTACTGCATCCAGCTCTGGGGACCCCAACACAAGAAAGTCATGGGCCTCTTGGAGCAAGTCCATAAAGAGCAATAAAGATGGTAAGAGGGCTGGAACACCTCCTCTGAGGACAGGCTGAGAGTTGAGGCTGCTCTGCCTGAAAAAGGGAGGGTCTGGGGAGAAATTATAGCAGTCTTCTAATACATAAAGGAGACCTACAGGAAGGCTGGAGAGAGGTTTTACAAGGGCAAGCAGTGATAAGACAAGAGGGAATGGCTACAAGCTGAAAGAGGGCAGGTTTAGATCAGATATTAGGAAGAAATTCTTTACTGTGGGGGTGGTGAGGCACTGGAACAGGTTACCCAGAGAAACTGTGGATGCCCCATCCCTGGAAATGTTCCAGTCCAGGCTTGATAGGGCTCTGAGCAACCTGGTCTAATGGAAGATTCCCTGTCCATGGCAGGGGAGTTGGAACTGTTTGGTCTCTATGGTCCCTTCCAACACAAACCATTTTATGATCCTTGTGTATTAGCTCCTAATCTTAGCAAGCTTTTTGCATTTGACCATTTTGCCTCACGGAAAGATGTTGTAGCAGCATTGAAGGCATCATTCAGTGGCCACCAGAGTGAAAAAAAGCATTAAACTGTACATTGATGTATTTTCCTAATTCTCAGTTTGCTGCATTAGTTAGTTCTTTTAAAGCCGCTTTCCATCGAGAGCTCTGTATCTCAGAGCTGTGTGTCTCAGAGCTATGTGCCTGTGTCCCAGAGCAATGTGCAACTCAGGAAGCATTGCATTTCCATAACCTTCCATGGTTCTTGGAGACCACCCCATTTCCACAATGTAAATATCAGATGAAAATTATTTTCACCCACTTTCCACCTATTGCTCAGAATGCAAGTGGTTATGGAAACTAGATTTCCACAAAGTCCCTGAAAACTGCTTTTGATTATGTTGGTATCTGTGAGAGTACAAAATAGTATCCTAACAAGATTTTATGGCTAATCTTGCATGGTAATTATGAAATTTATTTACCTCACTACAGTATGTTTGAAATTGTATTTAGAGATTCATGTGGCGTTTATTCAGTTCCAGTAACAATTTAGTTTTCCACACAGCAGCAAGCCATACTCATAAAAATAAGACTCATTTTAAAGTATTGCCAGTGCACCAAATAAAATTTACAAACTTGGAGGTGTGTTTATAGTCTGAATGTATCTTTTTTCTCTCAACCTAACCAAACGAAAAACACTTTCAGTAATATATGTGTAGTGCTCTGTTTAAAAAATATCTTGAAGAAGATAAAGACCTTCCTTGAGCCTCCTCTGTTTTGATAAGGACCAAAAGAAATAATAGTTTATCACTGGATTTTTATTTGATTGCCTTTGTAAGAGGCAAATATTTGACATAGAAAAGTCAAAGTTTTAATGGTCTTATTTGTCTATTAGCCTGGCACTCATCTAGACCTAGAGTTTGTGTCCTTATTATCAGCTAGTGTATTTTTCTTCCAGAAGTGTTGTATTTTATGGCAGCAGCCTAGGAAAAACAAGTGGTTCATTAGTCCACACTAAAATTGAAGGTCACTGCTATCAGACTTTGAGATTCATTTGAGATCAGCTGAAGTTCAAACATATATCTGAAACAACAGTAAAAGCAAACTGTTGCACTGGTCTATAAAAACCAATTACTCAGAACCCGATCTTAGGTCTTTTGCTACAGTATTTTGGATAGTGAAGTCAGAAACTAAAGAGTGATTGTATCTTACAGAAGACAGCTGCTTTCTCTCCTAAGAAATGACATGAGGAAATAACTGCATGTACATAAAAAAGTTTTGTTTTTCTTGCATGTAGAGGTCTAAATTGGTAATGCAGAAGTCTAAATTAACAAACAGAAAAAAGAAAGAAGTGTGTTATATTTAGCTATGCTGTTAGCTGATTTAAAGCATCTTAGTCGCAAGTTTCCTCAGAATAAAGCATTTCATAGAATCTATGGGTCAAATATCTGAGAGCATATCCAGAACTTTCCTCTATTATACATATTTATGTACTTATGTATATACCGTGCATATTTGGTACTTATGTATATTGCCTGTTAACCGGCCAGATTTTGTTTTTTCTGTGATGAGCCTCATCATTGTTGCACAATGAAAATCACATTTGATTAAAATATCTTTTTTGAAGCATGCAGCATCTGTTACTTCTGCTGTCTCTCCCAAAATTCCCATGGAGTCTGCTGTAATTGTTCATTAGACCTCCCGAAGCTACATTTAATGTAAAACAGCTCCATTAAATATCACTCATCTATTGGAAATGAATCTAATATACAATCCATGTGCAATGCATGGCTGAGTCTAAAGTAATAACTCCTTCCATGCACAACAATAAGCCTTACTGTAATTAGTTTCTTTATACAATACACTGAATTTAACATCATATTATACACATGCAACTCATGCTCATGTTAGCAGTAAAAAAATCCAAAAACCCAGACCTGAATTCATGTAGATAATGGCTCACTGTACAGGGCAGATGCCTGGAAATGAGAAGAGTCAGACTTGATTTCAAGTCAGCCTCTGAATTTTTTATAGTCTTAGGCTAGTCATTAATATCTATGCTGTAATTTTGTAATATATAAAAGAGGGATGATGTCTGATGACTCTGTGGAAATGGTTTTTGTTTTTATTTTACTGGAAATATTATTGCTGCTTCAAGGAGTCAAAGTATCCCATAGGACTGTGGAGGAGTTTCAAAGAACATAGAACATGAATGAGAAATTTTAACAGTCCCAGACAGAAGGTAAATTAAATCTTCAAAACTTTCAGTCTTGGGGCATAC
Organism: Promerops cafer; assembly: GCA_013398275.1. Classification (NCBI taxonomy): domain Eukaryota; kingdom Metazoa; phylum Chordata; class Aves; order Passeriformes; family Nectariniidae; genus Promerops; species Promerops cafer. Next base: position 340,920 of record VZSE01011727.1, on the reverse strand, counting down.
CAGGCATGGGAATTGAAAACACAAAATCCCCTTCTCTATGGCCACAAAGACATAGGTCAATGGGATATAGATATTTCCTCATAAAGATCTGTAAATGAAGAGGACAGCACAACATTGTGAATACTTGATCATTTCTAGAGGATTTTATGGTTCCTTAGCTTCTGAGTTTCACTGACCTCAAGTGAGCTACAACTTACTGTAAATACAGGTACCATCCCCTGTGCAAGGATCCTATACAGAAAAAATATAAGTATCCAGATCACTCTTCCCACTCCTGTTATATATGTATTAAAAAAAAAAAAAAAAAAAAAAAAAAGAACAGGAAGGAAAATCAAAAGAAAATTACATGAAAAATAGAATCATGTAATTTCAAATATGATTATATGAAATTTTAAATTAAGTTGGGCAACTCAGCAACATGCCTCATCACTGGACTTCCAGTAGCATATCTGGGACATGAAAAATCTGAGCAAAATTAGCTCCTACTAACACTGATGGCTTTAAACTTCTTTTCGTTCACTTTTCTACTTATCTCTACAAAAATTGAAAGGAAATAAAGAACTATGCCTCAAAATTATGTTTCTTCTTCCTCATCACTAGGCTTCTATCCAGTACATGTCTACAAATCCTAGAGAAATCTAGGGAGAGGAATGCAGTGACATAAGAAATGATGGTGCCTCTTTATTGCACATGTATAAGACTGAATAGTCAAACTATGAACAGACTGTAAAGAGCCCCCAAAACTCCTATTTACATAAAAAAATATTTTTTTTAAAGTTTATATTTGATACTGGACCTGCCAAGGGAATGCTGGTTACCTTTAAGAGTTTCATGTTGTTTCTTCACTTGTAATTTTTAAGATGCTGGCTAATGATATGTTTATCCCGAGGAGAAAATATTTGATGATTATGTTTGGTAAAGAATATGGGCAATAAATATTGCGCAAAGTATACAGATATTTTAGGTAAGCAAAAGGATAGACTTTCCAAGAACCATACAAGACAATTAATAACAAAAACAACAACAACAAAAATTACTCGTTCTGTAGATATGAGTAAACTTGATTTTCATTGTCTGCTCAGAAACTGTGCATATACATAGTCTGCCAGCCAGGATCATGGGGCAATTAATTCCAAATACTAGCAATTCAAATAAAGGAGGGGATTTTCATTAGTTTTTAAGTTTCCAACTTTCCTGAGAAAATTGCAGAATTTCCTATCCGACCAGCTATGTATAACAATACTGTATAGAAGAGCATGAAGTCATTTAGTCTTTCCACACTGTGTTTTGAGAAACATCTCCATTAGTGGCATTAAAAACATACTGTTATAAAATTGTCTCTTTATTCTGTTTCCACATTCTTAATATTATCAAAAGCAAGGGAATCGTAGAAAATATCTTTAGCCTGAGGGCTGGAGCACTGATAAAACCAATGCGTATGAAAACCTTTGAGACTGTTGTCATTTATTTCAGCAGACTCTGTTTAAAGCACTCTATCCAGAAGGATCTGTGTATCTTTGAGTGGCAATCCTTGTCACAACAAGGTTACAGCAGATAGCTGCCTGCAATTCTCATTTGCAATGAGTAAGAGAGGGAAGATCAGTCATTCCGACTTTTTCCATCCATCTTTACAGAAGGTACTAACAGCAAGAAGGGTTTTCATGAACATACAAAACTTCTATACAACGTAGCTGCACAAATTAATATCACTATTAAATTCACTTTCATTTCCACTGTGAGATAATCAGTGTCAATAAAAATAGTCTTCATGTAGCTACATTGTAGGAAAGGATATTTTTTCAATAGTTAATTGAAATTTAATTCTTAATTGTGGTGAGAATATTTTGTAGTTCTTTTCATGGAAAACAAGCTGGTTTTGAGTGGGAGAAATAATGGAGCTGCATTTTCAACAGATTTGTAAATTTCCTCTCATTTAAAGGAAATAAATATCTCAGGTCACCTTCTGATGCCTGTTGTCACCTTTTCTCAGCTTCATCCCAGGATCCTCTGCTTCCTCTCCTGTTCCTTATTTATCTTTCCCTGAGCTGTGCTGCGATTAGGTTAGAATTATTCACAGTGGGTAGGCATGAGGCTCTTAATCAGCTGGCTGATATCTGAAAGAAAAGACCTTTTTTTTATTTTCTATCTCTCGGAAGATCAGGAACAGATTCCAAATGAGATCTCACCCCTTTTGTCAGATTTTATTGAAATTGGCTAATATATACAAAAAGATATAATAAAAGGACAGGCAAAAGATCACAGAAAGTGAAACAGAAATCTCTTTCCACCCCAAACCCAGAGAATGGACACCAGTCACAAAACTCCTCTCTGTGTTGGCTCACAGTGACTTGATCAGAGGGACAAACACTGTGCCAGTCAAACAGGCTGCAAAGCTGTTGCAAAGTGAACGCCCTTCAGCACGGCAATATTTCAGGTGACATGTATGACAGTTGCTGCGTCTCCAAAGTTAAGCTTGGGAAATTTGATTTGTACTGGAACATGGGGAGTATTTTTCCTTTGAAACTGGACTCTATAAAGAACAGTGTAGAATTATTATGGTGCACAGCACCACCAGCATTGCTATCAAATACAGAACTCCACCTACAAACCAAGCAACTTAGCAAGGGCTGATCCCCCTCCAGCAGAGTCTTCCTCACAGTTTACTGTATGAGTCTCTTACCAAGAATTTGCTAGTACAAAGTAAATCCTAGAAATTTCCAGTTTCCTCTTATTTTCTTTAATAAAGGAAATACCAAAATATCAGTCTCCTCCTTTTCTGTTCACTGTACTTTGGTGGTCATGGGAAAGGCACACAGGCTACAGGCAAGCTGTGTTTTCTTGCAGCACAGATTAAAAGTTAGATTAAAAGGTCAGGCAGCGAAATGTTAACCATCTTCTCAAAAATGGTTAGAAAGGGATAATTTTGGTTTCTCTCCATGTATCTTCCTATGTTTTGGCAATCCTCCTTCTTTAAAAGGCTAGTCTTGGAGTTTAGGGTGGTAATCAAGATGACCTTTCAGTAAAGGGTATGGAAAGTATTAGCATCTGAACAACAGCCACATAAATACATTGCTTTACAGTTTTGAAGCTCATCTATGAATCTAACAAGACAGAAAGTTAAAAAACCTATCATAAATATCACAGATAATTTTAAGTCAATCCTAAAGAGCTGTAGCTCCAATCAAACAGCAAGTGAAGCATAATGACTCAGACTTGTTTTATCTCACAGCAATAAATAATAAAAAATCCCAATGTGAAAGGGAGATGGCTTATTTTTGAGGATCTTGATCTACTGCTTGGGAGGTGATATGGTTGTGTCCCTTCCCTGTCACAGACATTCTGTAGAACCTTATATGGATAATAAACCAATCTGAACATATCTTTATTATTTCTTTGTTTTAAATGAATGCTGCAAATGTAAGTCTATTAAAAATGCCTGGAGTGAGAAGCATGTGTAGCCAAGTGCAGAGATGGAATAATCAAAGAGATATGAACTTTTCACCTCTCCTGAGTCTTACCTGTCAGTGGTGACTGTCACTTGGATGCCATCAGTTTTGGTGGGAGGCAACTGACAGGTAAACAAGGTGACATACTCAGGTAGGCAGCTAGAAAAAGTAAACTACTTGAGAGGTAAAAGTGTCTGCCCTAATGTGTGTTACTGCAGATTCTAAAAAATAATTTTGGCAATCATTTCCTTTTTTTCCTGGAGGTGGGAGGAAAGCTCAGGACAAACACTCAGGGAGAGGGATGAATCTTCCCACTACTGCTGGCAAGCACCAAGATTCCATATTTGCACTGAACAGTCATACCTGGGATCCCTGCCCACTGCCCATAGGCTCCAGGAATCATTTAAGCTCAGGACTGCTACACCTTCCCTTCCTGACACATGGTGAAGGAATGCTTGGCTTTAGCTCTGCCTCTTTCCTGGATGGACTTTGGGCCTGACATGTACCTGTGTCCTCTGTGCTGCTCCTGGCCTGAGGTTGTCAATGGACCTGTCTTTTGGCACCCAACCTGGATGCTGCATGCCCTGGCAAGTGGAAGTCCAGCCTGTGCCAAGGTTGCCCTCAGTGCCCAGGTCTTTTGCTCCTGCCCCATGGAGCATCCCTGGTCGCTGGCACTACCTCCTGTGTATGCTGAACAGGTCCTTTACTGGTTCTTTTTTTTTTTTTTTTTTTTTT
>VZSE01011727.1:217973-336734 GCA_013398275.1 Promerops cafer | reverse complement strand
TTTTTTTTTTTTTTTTTTGTGTGAGAAGCTTAAATGGTGACTGTATACAATGCTAAAGTAGCAACTATGTGTGGAACTCTTCACTTCCAAATACATTAAAGAACTTTACAAGTCCTGATAATTTTATGCAAATAACTCTCCTACCACTTTCAAACTGCCGGCTTAGTTCTCCAACATAACTGCTTAAAATAAGTGTAATGGCAACTTTGCCAGCTGCACCTAGGCTTCTTAATGCCTATTTTACAGCTGTCACTAACTTGTGTCAGTGTTGTTTTCATCAGTAATGTATCAAAGTAAAGTTTTCAGGGAATGACTTGTAGAGTAAACCAAATAACACTTATTTTCTTTGTGTTTCTCAGATTTTAAGAAACTTTCTCACTATCCTAGGAAGAGTAATACAATCTAAAAATTGAAAAATATTTTCATGCATCTTTATATTGAGAAGGTACATTGTACTCTCTTTCAGCAATCAAGTCTTCTATAGAACTAATTTATTGAACTGTCTACAAATCAACAAGTTTTTCTGTCTCATGGCCTGTAAAAACATTAAAGGATCCAATTTCAGAGCAGACAGTAACTTCACAGATCTCAGTTTGCCTCAGTCAAATAGATGGTGTCCCCCACGGTATTGGGGCCAGTTCTGTTTAATATCTTTATTGACGATTGGAATGAGGGGATTGAGTGGCCCCTCAGTCAGCTTGCAGGCGACGAGTGGAGTAGCAGTGTTGATCTGCTGGAGGGCAGGAAGGCTCTACAGAGGCATTTGGACAAGCTGTATTGAGAGCCCGAGGCCAATTGTATGAGTTTCTGTCAGGTGAAATGCCAGGTCCTGCACTTGGGTCAATACAACCACTACAGGCTGGGGGAAGAGCAGCTGGAAAGCTGCAGAGCAGAAAAGGACCTGGGGGTGCTGGTCAACAGCAGCTGAACATGAGCCAGGGTGTGCCCAGGTGGCCAAGGAGGCCAGTGGCATCCTGGCCTGTTTCAGCAATAGAGTGGCCCCAGGACCAGGGCAGTGATTGTCCCCCTGTACTGGGCACTGGTGAGGCCACACCTCAAATCCTGTGTTCAGTTTTTGGGGCCCTCACTACAAGGAAGACATTGAGGAGCTGGAGTGTGTCCAGAGATGGGCAACGGAGCTAGGGAAGGGTCTGGAGCACAAGTCTTATGAGAAGGAGCTGAGGGAGTTTAGGAGTGTTTAGACATTTCCTGAAGTATGGAAGATGAAGAAGCCCAGGAAGACAGAAAGGCAGGTTCCATGCTGGCTCATTTCATCCCCAGTATTAGAAGATCCTTATGTCCATGCCTTGGTTGATGCAAAGATTTACCCACATCCTCACAAATCCAGCCATGAAACAGTTCTCCAGAGTTGGCTTGATTTGTTTTTCCCCTCTGAGGCTTCAAATTACAAAATCTTGAAATTTAATCCTTTAAAAAGATTAATTTGAACAAAACCACAGAGCTTTAGATGGGGATGGATGGATTTTTCTCCCCACGCAATTACAGTGCAAATAAAAGGCAGAACTCTTCCAAGCTGTCTGTGAGAAAATCATCTTTGGGCTCAGATCAAGCTGAGAATAACTTTGGAGACAGCAAAGGACAAACTGAAACCACAGGTTATACTGAGAAATGGTTTTATTTAGCACGTTTTGTTACATGGTGTGTGCTGTTGGAGATATTGATGTATAAAGTGTCAGTTTTGAGACACTTGGGAGGTGCAAATGGAGACGAACATTTCACAAAGGCCATAAATCACATTTTTCATCATATTTTGCTTGTGTATTTTAGTCTCTAGATATACCCATGTATAGCAGGGTAAGGTAAATTTAAAAATTTCAATGTTATGCCAAAATAGCCATGCGTAGCTATTCACTGGTGAATTCATATTAGTAATTGTATTAGCATTGGGAGGGTAATTGTGTGTGCAGAGTTTTTGATATTTAAAAGGATGGATAGGCACAATTTAACTACCTACATGACACAAGAGGCATTCTGCTTCAAATAAATCATGAAAATAGTAATAAGATTTTTTATATTGTGCACTGGTTTTCACTGAAAAATATTGAAGAAAAAATTTCGAAAGAAATGTTGGATATAGTCTTGTGTATGTGTCCAAGGGACAGAGCTATACAAATTAATTCATCAGACTCCCATGCAGAATAGTAATTCTTAAAAAATATTAAGAAATGTACCTAGATCATGACTTCAAATTAGTCTGAAATTCAAGAAAGAGTACTGCTTCTTTAAGGGGTAGCAAACACTATATTAACCAAAACTAGGCAAATTCGCTACTGTGGATGTAGCAGAAAATGTAGGAGATAATGCAAATCCTGTTAGAGGACTGGTTAAACCTCCTCAGCTCTGACTCAACCAGGCAGCAATTAGGATGTGTGGCAAAGAGGATATGTAAATTGTGCACTCTTGTCTGCTGAAGTGGTAATCATATTCCAGCTGGGTGCAGATGAAGTGCAGAGTCATGCTTCAAGTTCCAAGGGGAAAAGAAAATAGTTTAAAACACTTCCTTAGTTTCCTTTTAGCATTTGCTTTTGTCATAGCTTTCTGCTAGTCTTGTGTATCTCATTCTTAGTTGGTCCACATATTATATATGAAGCCTGGGTGTTTAGCAGGAGGCTTTGAATTTCCAATGGCAATAGTGCCTAAATATGAAGTGAATGCTTTAGGCTACATTTTTTAATGTTGCACTCTCTTGGGGACTCTGTCAAGATAAGACTTAAGTATAGCTCCCACCTCTACTATGCCCTAAGACATTTACTCCAAAGGACATACATTCTCAGAAGAATTCAGCCCAAAAACACAGCAAGAACTATTTCAATTTCAGCCGCACCTACTAAGAAATGTCTCATTGGCATATCTGTTAAAATTCTCATAGATTTTGGCTTAGGATCAAGTTTAACTGTTAGAATAGGTTGGCATATTTTTTCCATGTAGTGCTCAACTCTGATATTTGCTATGTTTTGCATTAACTTGGATCAATTAAATATATGTTTCAGGCAACAGCATACTGGAGGTGGAGTCATTTGCCTGGAAGGTTGCCAATCTTTACAAAAGAAGACCTTTATCTTTCTACATTTTCACTGGTGGGTGCTGTTGCAACATTTTGTGTGAACAGCCTACATATTACTTTTCCTCTTGGTTCTGGGAAGTGTCTAATAATGAAGCCTACGTGAGGTCTGTCTCATAATTATAGCTGTCACCACAGTCTTCCCTGTTCCCTGGATATTTTAGATCATAATCTGCAAAGCCAAAAGCATCTTAAAGGCTCAAATCTGCTGAAGTGAAAGCACTTAGTACCTACCAAATATCAAGGTTTTTGAAGTTAAAAAAAAGCTAATCTCTGGGTAAAGGCAACAAAATAACTGAATCATAGAAGACCACAACACTGTATTTCTCTGGTTGAGCACTAACAAAAGTGTGACAGACAGCTGTTACCTCCAGGTAAAAATAATTTTTAAAAAGTCATATATCCTAGCAAATGAAACTCTTTTGTAGAAGTCCTGGAAATTTTGACTCAGAAGTTTTTGACTCAGATATTTTATAAATTCTTAGTAGAAATAGAGTTATGTTTCAGATGAAAATAGTTTGACAATCATTACTATTAGCTGTTTTATGTTGGTAGTGAAAAAATTATACAGCAAATAAAAGTTTAAAATATCTGACCCAGATATTAGTCCTGACTGACAACAGAAATGTGAATAGACACAGATGATTGGGAAGAGTTTTCTACAATGCAATTTGGGTTTTTTAGTAGATATGATATACTTGTTTACTACGTATTTATATCAAAGCATAAATAATCTTTGTATTTATATCAAGAAAATGTCCCCTTGCAGTGGCTCTTACCTGTCTTAACTCAGGCCAGTCTGAACATTGCTTCCTGTAACTTTTAACCTCTGCTCTTGCCTAATCTTCTCTAAACAAAATCACCTAGAGCTGAATAGATGATTTATGTGCACCTTTGTGTTATTCTCATATGTAGCATATTTTTATCAGACAAGCTCTCCTTCTGTAGCCACAGACTTTGGAGCTAAGTGCAAGTCAGTGCCTTTGGGACTGGGGAGGTACATATTTGTCAGAAGCCTTGAGAGCAGCGAGCTGGGGTGATGGGGGATGAGACTGTACCAGATGTGCACTTGCACTGGGAGCATGGGAAGCTGTGAGCTGGATGTTGAGAGCTTGGCACTGCCTCACTGGTATTTTGGGGGGCTTCAAGTGGCTGATGCTCTTCTGTGCTGGGGGGGAGCATAAAATGTAAACCTTATCTAGGTGCAAATCTTCTATGCCATATGGGTTTAGACAAGCTTCAGTAAAGCATTGCTAGCCCTACAATTTCCATATGAATACAGGCCAGAATGTTTAGGTATTGATAGATAAGGAAAGTTATGTGCTTAGAATAGACACTGCAATAAGACTGTTGAAACATCTTGTGGCCATTTAATTAATTATCCAGTATCTAGAAATAGCTAGAGTATCCTATGATTAAAAGGGGAAAGGGAGATGAGGCCAGTAATAAAATACAATAACATTTAACAGCTTCATCTTTTATTCTCTGAAGCTAATGACAAAGCTTCTAGCTTGTGTACAGGGCTATTTTTGGGGGTTTTTTTTAAATAAAAGAAAACAACAGAAATATTCTTCAGATATTTTAGTAATTTTCAGCTCTCTTGTAAGGTAAACATGTAGCAGCCAACAGACATAGTTTTTCCATTTTAAAGGGATGCAGGATTCCTTTAGTTGTTTATAACAATAATTCCTGTAATTTTAAGGTTGTTTCTTATCCTTTTTAGGCATTGTTGAAGTATTTTATGATGGTAGTCTTAACTACTTCAGGCTCACCACATCATTTAATATGATGCTGCTTTCTCATTTGATTCACCATTTTTGTGGGGTTTTTTTAAGAAAGTATACTGTGATTTGTGTATATAAATCCTTTGATAGATGTAAAAATTGTAGATGGAAGATTTTAATGTTTTAGCTCAATTCAGTGTTAGCAGTGTTCATATGAAAAGCAGATTTCAGGGAGCACTAGGAAGCTCCAAACACTTTAATGAAACCTGATCATGTTGGATTAGCATTTTTCTTGGTGAGTATATATTGGTATGAGAAATATTACCACCATAAGAAAGATCAATTGATGTGCACACATTTTATTAACAACAGGAAAATATTGATATAGTTATTTAAACTTGGGATAATAACATAGATTTCATGAAGAAACCAAGGCAAGTTGTGGCTTGGAATTTGTGTTAGTTATATTTATGCAAGTCACTCCCAGAATTTATTTATACAAAAAATTACAAAAGGAGGGAAATATGAGCTGAATAGACATACTTAATATGATTGTGGAGCAAAACCACAATTTCAGTAGTCACTTCTGTCTATGGTTCCTTATGAGCAAACTATTACTTTTGCTTCGTAGTGTCTTCAACAAATCATGCTTTCATTCTTTCTTGTTCCCTTTGCTGAATTTAAAATAATTCTTATTTATATAAGCTAAAACAAAAATGCTTTAAATAATGAAATTAATAAACATCATTCAGGGGTTACCTGGAAAAAAAAAAAAAAAAAGATAAACTGTTGCTTCCAATGTAGGAAGAAACCTAATGAGAGATATGGCTAATCATTCTTCATTACTGTGCCACCAAATCTGCACTACAAACTTTGTAAAAGTACTTTTAGCTATAATAAGGTTACCAGTGTTGGAACTGGGATTTGGACTGCACTTTCCTTGTCTAACACTACTAGATGTGTTATTTCATATTCTATTTCACTTTGTTGCTAGGCTTCCCCTAAAGACGAGTAGACTTCCTAAAGTACAGTACTTAAGAAGCATATATAAAAAAACCTTCCTGGTCTTGTGGAAGTTGTATGAAAGTCAATTAATTTCTTATTCCTTTGAAGATGTAGTGCTATTCTTCAGAAGCAAGCAAATAAACTAATTTGTTTGTCTAAAATGCTTGACAATATTAATTATTGCTTTAGTATTGACCTGTGGAAGAACATGATTGAGCACCCCTGAAAAAGGAGGTAGTGTTGCAGAGTAGCTTTGGCTGCAGGGGTTCTTTTGGGTTTAAGCCAACAGTTTTTGGAAAATGTTCTTCCAATTCTAGGGAAAAATCAGCATAGATCACATTGAACTGTAATGTACAGTATATGCAAAAAAAATACCAAGGACGAAGAGGGCATTGACTATGCTAAAATTTTCTCCTTCAGATCACAAGCATGAACTTGACAGGAGTGGCTTGCAAGATATTGTGTTTTCCCAGATTTTAGAGAACAGATGTGTGTAGCATTAAGCATTCATATTTGACAACCTTCAAAGCTAAAGGAGTAAATGGGCATGAAAAAGGAACCACCTTTTTCCATTTCTTCCCACTTAGACACAGATCTTCCAGTTTGATACACAGTAGGAGATGAGAAAGGTGGCATCTGCAATGTAGCTACTTGCACAGCTGGATCCTGTGGAGGTCTCTTCACAGCTGCCAATCCTGTCTTTCTTTCTTAACAACTACTTTTCTCTGAAAATACTTTTTTGGGGTTTTTTTGTTTGTACGCTTGTTTGTTTGGTTGGTTTGGTTTGTGGTGTATTTGTTTGTTTTTATTTTTGTTTTATTTTCATTTTTGGGGGGTTTTTTGTTTGTTTTTTTTTTTTTATATGGAAGCAAGTGGAGCCTTAAGGAGAGTGAAGAGTAAGAAGAAAAAAAAGGGTCAGGAATCTGCTCTTTAAACACCATCCAGCCCAGTTCAATGCTTTATCAGAAGGGCTGAGGAGGCCCACCAAATATACCGAAGTATCTGTGTTTTGACATGAATTTGCATCTAAGACTAGTTACCAGAAGAAAGGAACCAGCAGTTTAAATTGAGGCATGGCTAAGGCATCCTCAGGAAGGCATTTCTGAGGGGCATGACTAAAAGCAGTCAATCACAGTGGTGATGGCAGCTTGGTTTTGTGGTGGACTATTTCAAACCTCTACTGCCTGGCATCTTTAGCAAAACAGTTGTTTGACCTTGTAAGCACTGCAGTTCAAATACATGAATAAGAACAAGAAAATGGTGTGTATGTGTGTGGCTCAGGATGTGGTGGAAGTTATGCTACTATTAGCAGTCAAAAGACTCCAGTTAACTTTCAATCTGTCTGAGCCAAGTAAAGAAGCCATATTTGAAAAGATGTGTGATAAAGAGTTTTTTCTTAAATTGGACAGATTAGTGGGTGCTGTGGTGAGAGATCAAAGGGCTTTTCTCTCCTTTTGCTTTAATACAGGAGAAATACATCAAAAATAAAAGAGTGTGGCTGGTAGCATATGAAAAACAATCTCAAAGTGAACCACCCACAAGGGACAACAGTGTATTAATCTTTGTCAACATCCAGAGAGGTTTCAGATATCATCACTCATAGAAAGGTATGTCTACCTTCCTGGATTAGAGTTTTTTTTATATACAAACAAACAAACGAACAAAAAAACAAAAAAAACACCACCAAAAGTAGGTGAACCCAGAGTAGCCTTTTTTTTTTAGCCAGTTTAGTGTGGTTAAGTGTGCTCAGTTGTTGTGAACCCTGCAGAAATAATGTATTTGTTCAGGTCTTTTGAGATGGCAGTTAAATGTAAGTCAAAGTATATGCCTCTATCTAGTCCTAGTAAAGGAACATGATTTTTATTCATTATCTTATTTTGAACACATTCAAACTCTCTCTAGATTGCAAAATACATGCTAATAATTTAGTGAAGGGAAGAAAAAAAACTCACAGTAATCAAGCAAATCAAAATTCCAGTCTTTCACTTCCTTAATATTAAGATATTAAAACATAACCAGTGCACACTAAATCAGTGTTTAGGGAAGCCCAAACACTAAAGTTCCCAATTGCCTTTAGCCTGTTTCATAAAAAAGGCAATAAAGAGTACTCTTGCAAAAATAAAAAGTTAGATATAGGTCTTAAATTTCTGTGATTGACTACAAATTTCCCTGAACTTGCACTGAGATCTTCTAAAAGTTTCACAAAATTTCTTTTAGACTAGGTAATATTTGATGATGTACTAGGGCTTATTGCTTTATTGAAGATAACTAGTCAGGTTGACTTCAGAACAGTCTAAGATGCATGTGCTAAATTAAATCATTTTTCAAGTCAAAATTCAGTGAAACATCTCTTGATTACAATTGAACATGTTTCAGGAGTGTAGATAAAGTCAGATTTGACTGAACAGATTAACGTGCTTGCTTTAGGAAGAGGATAGCAAGTCAAACCTTATCTTCAAACAAGTAAAGAAAAATCTTCAATTGAATAGTTACCAATTTTTACAGGTGCAGGCCTAACTGCTGTGTCCTTAACAGTCTCTAGTCCACAGTATTCTTGAATGCTTCAGTAGAATTATTTCATATTTGTATCTGCTGCAGCTGAAGAATATATGGCTTATTTTCCATACATAATGAACACAGCACATGACCCTGATGCATTTGAAGCAATAAATAATGCTTACATTGAATTGGTATCATAGCAAATGTGGGGTGGGGTGGACTTTTACTGTTGAAGTGCATTGAATGTGCATCTCTGAGAACAGCACAAAGCCCCAGCTGCAGCCACTGATTACATTATTGAAGAAAGTCTCCTTCCATTCACTAATTCATTTAAGCAGGATTTTTGCTGTGTAGATCAAAGGAATCTTTCCTGGTTAAATTATTTCTGAAAAATACTTTTACTGACATATTTAGTCTGGTTTTTTGTTCATAGATTAATTTGCAATAATTTATCTTTGGTGCATATAAACGATTTTAAATAATTCAGACAATTGCTTATGAAATACATGTTGCTCTATATTCTCTGCCATCCCAATTTGATTCAATGGCATCTATTTGGCACACTGGCTAAACGCAATTTGGTTTTAACTGGTAGTTTCATTTCTATGCCATTCTCTACTTCCTAGCCTTCCAAGAGCTTTTGAGCTGAAAAGGCAGGTTCTTCAGTACAAATTCTATTCCTCACTTCCTGCTACAAAACAAAAAACATTTTCATGGAAGCACGTGGTGGAGAAAATATTTGTTTATGCTGCAGTGCCACTGTTGTCTTTCTTTTTGTTTCTCTAAAAGTTTTATTGAATTTTGTACTTCTATTGTTCTGTACCTACAGTGTTTCCCAGAGCTGTGCATTTTGTGTTCAGATGATGGTTTGAAAAATATCTGAACTCATGATTTCTGTTCAATTACAAGAGACAGTCAGTTTTAGGCTTTCTTCAAAGGAAAAGAAGTGAAAAATAACTGTGCAGTTTTGGAAGAATGGGAGTTTACTCTGGATGTGTGAGATTTGCTTAACACATTGTTTAGCAGATTTTGCTAGCATTCTTTGTAGAGATTATTTTAAATTAATTTCTGCTGATAATAAATTGCAGGGCTGGAAAAGATGGCATGCACATTTTAATAAAAGCATTAGGTGTGGCTGAATAACTTAGGAGATTTTGAGGCTGAAGAACCTTAACTCTCTCTCATACACGTAGAAGGAGAGATATGAGAGACACCCAAGTAACACTTCACAGGAAATCTCAAGTGCCTGCTTAAGCTCTGAACATACATATATATAATACCTATGTTTTCCAGGTAGTGAGTTCTACTTTTACAGCTTAATCTCTCATTTTTAATCCCACTTATTTTTTTTCTAAGTGCTATAGTTAAATTCCTGGCATAATGAACTTTATCTTTGAGAACAAAGACGACACTTCATCCATTTTATCACTGCCCTACAAGATCATTTTTGCATGGTAAATCCAAGGAAAAAAATATTTGCCAGTATAATTTCCTCAGTGTATCTCCCTACTCTATGAGAACTAGACATGCTCTGCCTAAATCAAAACACCAAAGTGGTCCCCAGAGTATAACCTGGGAGATGAAGAAAGTCAAGGCCGTCCTTGCAGATCTGTTCCTCACTTCTGGTGAAATTTTGGGCACTGACAGTTGCTTGGGGTTTTATTTTTTTGTTAAATGATAATAACACCTTTGATGAGGTCTTAGAGTGTGTTAGTTTTCAAAGAGTAGATCTGTAGATACTGATGTATCTACCAAGTGTGCATGAATGCATATACTGTGGTCCAAGTCAAAGAGGTGCATCCATTATCCAACATCACAGAGTTCTTGTCAACAAGACATACTTTGAACAAGAATTTCACTACCTGCTTTCAAACACAATTAGTAGTCACTTTGATATTACTGACACTTGACCCTGGAAATGGCAGCACAAACTTTTGAATAAAAAGAATAAAGCTTAATATATTATATATATATATATTTAGTAGAAAGGCAGCTATGAAATGTAGAGGGGAAAAAATAATTTCATCCTGTAATGAACTTGTAGACAAAACTACTCAGGATATTGGATGTAGAGTAGGAACTCAGTGCTAGGAATGTAGGCTCCCCACAGGGAAAAATAGTAAGTGTGATTTTACCCATAGGAAATGCAGGGAATAGGGGTGTGTTGGTCCTCAGATGCTGCAGTCAGTATGTTCAGGATTCAAGGCATAGGGGTGTTCCTGGGCCCACAGCCACTCCCATGAGAGGATGCTTATCTTCCATGTTAGAAATGCTGGCCCTTACTTCTGTATTTACATCGCAAATTAGAAACAAAAGTGCTTACATCTGGAATGCTATGTTTAATTTTATTATGTGGATGTCTGTTTTAACCTCTGTTACTTACCCTTTTCTCCAACCTTATTGGCTTTCTGTCTGCCTTCCTTTCAAGAGAACATGTCAGCCAGTAGCAAGTGTTCCAGTGCTGCTCTCTGCTTGCTTTTCATCTGCCTGGTGACATGCTTTCATCCTTCCTGTGCAACAGTACACCTTTGATGGGAGACTGCAGTAAACATCTCCATGGTTCACTCTGCAGGTAGATCTGGCTCCTGATGTTAGTTGCTAATTCTGATTTTTCTGACAACTGCAGCCTAGAGACCAGGAGGATCACTTGCATTCAGTTTCAGGGGTAGTTCACTGTACTATTAAATAAACATTTGATTGCATTGACCATGCCTGTAAAATAATCTACTGATACAACTATTTTCTGGGAGTATTTGAATTACTAATTCAAATCAGAATTTGAAATATTCAGATTAGAATTTGAAATATGTTCTTTTTCTCACTTAGATGATTGACTTTTCTTAACTGTTTTTCTCACCTCATTCTAAAATGAGCAAGCTTTTGTTTTGTCCAACTTATGAAAACTATACTTTTGAGCACTATAGACAGATTTAACATATACATACTCCAAGATAACCTTAACAATGTGATTCTACCTAAATACTTAATCTCCTTAGTATTCCTTGAGGAATACTAAAGGCAAAAGCATACTCCAAGAATAATCCCCAATTTCTTGGTAGATGCTTTTTATTTTTTTTTAAATAGCAGGCATTAAAAAAATTAATTATCTAATTAAAATATTTTAATGTTTGAAATGTTTAAAATATTTTTTCTCTTTTTTTTTCTTTGTAATCAAAGTTTTCTTCTTGCTTTAATGATTAGAAATGTACTATGCCAACAGAAATTACCTCAATCTGAAATATTCATAGTAAAGTACCTGGATGATTATGCAGGGCAACATAAGGTGACTTAGTATACAAATCCAAGTAAAAAACATACAGTAGTATTCATTGTTTTAAGGTCCATTGATTGGTGTAACAAAAGCTATATAAAAAAGACAATGACAACACCTGGTCCAACAACCACTGGAATTAATGAGTTTTATATCAACCTTAACAATGAATGAGCTGTGTTTACCCAATTTTGGAAACTAACCTCCTCTTTAGGATCACTGAGCTCCATTCCTTTCCTCTGCATCCCATTCTGGCACTGACAAAAGAGGACACTGAGGTGTAACTCACCTTAAAGGCAGTAGATGATTGACTGCACTGTTTTTCTACAAAGTTCACAGTTCCCTCAAGGAGAGACAAATCCATTCAATTACATAGAACTTGGACCAATTAAGACTCAGCTCTAGTTCCACTAAAACCAAATTTTCCCTCTAGCTTAAATGTGAGCTGATCCAGAGCTTAGAAGTATAAACTGTAAATGCTGTTCTCTGCGTGTGATTGCTTCCAACTGTTCTTTTAACTAGCTCATGTCAGTCAATAATTAGCAGTGAAGTTAGTTTAATAGGCTGATTTCCATTTTCAAAATTAGGATTAGAGTATCTTGTTCAGCATTTTGGTTTTACAGCCAGTTTTAGCACTGTGATCTTACAAGTTTGTTCCATTAACCTGGCTAGGGACAGGTATAGAAAAAGCAATGGAGGATCAAGTTGTGCTGTAATTGGAAGCCGCAGTGAACAGTCCTGGAGTCAGATCCAAACCCACTTTCTCTGTCTCTGGACCTAGGTTAGAAAACTGTTATGACCATTTTCCACAACTTTTTCTTGTTCCATTAATAATTAAGCTCTGAAGTGTCCACTGTGTAAGTCTTATTCATATGAATGAGAGAGTAATTTATGAGAATGAACCATCATTCAAAATGAGGTACATGCTGGCTGGAGATGCTGATATCTATTATCAAGAATTATTAGATGCATATGTATCTTCAAGACATCCCTAAGTTTAAGTTTGTATTTTTAAACAGACATTATTTTTTTGTTTGTTTTAACAAATAAACTTTAAGTGTTCTCAAGGGGATTTACATTATATTTGGCTGATGCAAAAGTGAAATACAGTTCCTCTAGAAGATTCAATGACAGCAAATAGGACATATGGTTACCAGGGAAATGGAGCATTCACTAGTCAGATGCTTGGTTGACTTGTGTAATAAATAGCTCACTGAGCATATGAATTTTATCTGGAAAAATGATTAATCTTAGGGCAATATTAAGAAAAATTCCAAGTCTAGTCATGTCAATAATAAATCTTACATCAAATTTGTCAGTGTCTCCAAAACTATTACAAAATTCAGTTCCATGTAAGTCACTTTGCAGGTCTTGATGCACAATTGGAAATCAATGTCTGCTTCAGTGAAGTTCTGTCTGTGTATATGAGAAAAAAAATTTCAAGTATTCAAAGGATTAAAAAACAGACAATGAATTTTCAAATACAATTATCCACACTTTTTTTGGATTTAGAAGTGCTCAGATATAACATAGACCTAAAAAAACTTATGAGAATTCAACAGCTCCTGTTAGCCTTGTCTTGCATGAGCTATTTTTTTTTACTTTCCACTAAAAATATCTAGTTTACAGCAAATTTAATTAATTTATATCTGCATATTTTGCCATTAGGAAAAAAAAAAAGTAGATCTTTCCATTTTCTCTAAGGAATTTCTGATGGTTTTCAAGTTATATACCTGCAAGTTTTTTCATTGTAAAAAATCATCTTGTGATTACATGTCTAACTCTCTGTGCCATATAAATAAAATATATAAAAATAATTTATATTATGCTATAATATAAATAATTTTCCTATTGAATGCATTAACAAAGGGGTGAAATATTCAAGCACATTGATTAGTAGTAAAGCCAGTATAAAAAAGATGGGTTTTTTTAAAGTCTTTTTCCTTCTCACAAGTAATCTTTAATCTTACCTCATAAAAAGATAGACTTTACTGGCTAAAGTAATTGAGACAGTTTATGTGTTTAAAAGAACCTGTTAGGAAATCTAAACTTGTACATAGGCCTTTCATTCAAATTCAGAGTTTTTGAAGCATCCCACCAAGGTATAGCTAAAATTGCTATGATGATTTATGTTAGCAACTCATGTAAGATTTCTATTAAAGCTTTCATTTAAATAGAGATTGAACTAAGAACATATTAATGCAGAAAACCCCTGTGTACTGAGCAGTTATGAAAAACAAATGAGTATCAATTTCCTCTGTAATGTTTAGTTACCTATGGCTATAGCTATCAAAGAATGCCTGGTGAGCAATAAAGGACATAATAAATATTCTATATCTGCATAGGAGCATCCATCTTGATGAACTTTAATAACCACATCTTTAGAGAGAGAGTTCACCTCCAATGTATAATAATTCAGTGACTGGAAGTTAGAAGCTGAGTTGGAGCAAGTTTGCAGCATAACAGCAAACAGACAACCAGGAACTTCTGGGGTCTTTTTTCTAAAACAAAATCCTCAACGTAAAAATTCACTGAGAGCAATTTTGTTTCCAAATGCATTGTACCTTGGGAAAGATTTTTTTAAAATTCTTTCTTGAGTCTGAGGGGAAGACTTGTTCCACTTTCTGGAGAAATATTATACTAAAAGGCTATGGCTGATTCCACACCAAAAAAAAAAATCTTTGATATATAGGCTAGAAAGCATTTTACAGCCAGTCCTTCATCTCAGAGGCCAGCTGCAACAGTGGTTTTGTACCCTGGAGCCACTGGTAGCCCTGTAGGTGGGGCAAAGGATGGGGCTGAGGACTTGGAGCTTGATCTTTAGACCTGATTTTTCTCTTTATACCTTCATATAGAAAAAACTAAATTGTATGCCAAAGACCAGTGTTTCCAAGAGAGCAGGGCTTTCTTTGCTCCATTCCTCCAAAACATGCCTCCTTTACATGGCTGAATTCAGATTAGTCAGTCACATCATCAGGTAGCAGAGACCACCAAAATGTGGACATATTTTTGGTGCTAAATAGCCCTGGGTCCTCTGCTGAAGCCAAAAAACCCCAGTCTGTGTTGATCCCAGAAAGAGCATTTTAACAAACATAACCTATCAGACTGAAGAAGAGAGCCAAGCTCATGTCACAGCAATAATCCTTCTCAGGTGCTGCTGGTTAAACTGTCAGGCATACTGATTTTGCTGACATTTTCTCAGCATTTCAGCTGAAATTGATTTTTCAGTCCATGCCATTTATTACCCTGTTAAAACTTGAATACTATTATCAAGAAAAAGGAACCTCTCCTTTTCTGTCAGAGGTGAAGCTTGTTTCTCCTCATGTTGTAAATTATCAGCACAGGTTTCACAAAGTGTCTTGAGGGGCCTTCATCATTCGTTTCAAAGCCATGCATTAAAAAACATCAAGAATTCATGTGGATGCTCTGATGCTCTAAGCACATTCTCTGGACCATACTTAAGTCATCATAAAGGGCTGAAAGAATTTTCATAAGCTAAAATAAATTTTTCTTTTCCTAGTTTTGCCGAGTTTCTATTCCTAGGGTTCTGATGTTGAAGGTAGCATAGTAATGGGGTTTTTCCTCTAGTTACCACAGACAAAAGCTGTAGTATATTAATTAGTTTAGAGATGTTATTTGACAGAAAAGCTTCCAAAAGCTGTTGAAAATATAGGAAGAAAAGGAGTGAACAATGACTTCTGGTTTTCCAGTAATTCCCTGCTAGCAAAAACATTCTTCAGGGTCTCAGGTAAGAGCTGGCAGCATCTCCTTGTATCTCTTCACTTCCATGTCTTTAGAAAGTAAAATGTAGATGTTAATCTAAAGCCATTAGTGATGTGTCATGGGCCATATGTACCAGGCAGTACGTATATGTTGTTAATTCTCCTGCCAGTGTTGTTTCCCTTACTTTCCAGCCAAAGTGGCTGCTTGACACTGAATTTTATAGAAACGCTGTCTAAAAACTTGAAATATTCCGACCTAGTCCTACTGCACGAAACAGCTGTTTTATAATAACGCATAGTTTTAAAAGAGAAGATTTTCAAATGTAATGTGGTTAGCTGTTACAAATAAATAAGAAAATAAAAATTAAAATTGGGAGCATAGAACACCTGTTAGGATTCTGCCCTGGATCCCCCATTAATGAATTAAAAAAAAAGGGAAGAAAGTTACTTTATTTTCCATCCAGCACAGATCAAAGTCCATTTCTTTCTCTCTGCATTCACTGGTACTTTGATTTTTTATCATTACCACAGTCAAATACCTCCCTCCTGTCCCATTACTCATCTCTGCTGTCATTAGTCAATGGCATGCTGTGGAGCTTCACCACAAGCAAGGGGAAAGACGTTGAGTGGGAATACCTCTCTTTTCCCTTCACTTCACACATCTGCACACTTTGCTTAATTTTTGTTTTTAGATAATCAGATTTTAATCCATTCTTGGGCTGCTGAAAAAGTGTAAATTAACACTTCTGTTCTTTGATCCTGAATCTGCAAACATACTCATGTCTCATGCAGTACAAAACCGCATCACAAAAAAAAATACATGAAGTATTTGAGTCCTAGATACTTATTTTCCAACAGTTTTTTTTCCTGTCTGATTGGATCACTTCTCATTACTCTTGTGACAGTGTTTCATTACAATTTGGTATGAGAAAAAAAAAGTAACGTAATTTCCATATGCCTTGTACGTTTGTATGTTACGAGTATTTGTATGCTAGAATACATTAATATACTACTATTTGTAGTCAAAATTATCAGATTACTGTTTTGAAAAATGAGGTTCTCTCACTAAAATATGGTGCTGTCCTAAAGCAGATACAATGTATGGCAGGAATATGGAGATTAGAGCATTAATCTAATGGGTTAGGAGAGCTAACCCATTTCATAAAAGATTAACAGAGGAAGAAACTGAAAATACATGCAACACTGATATGAAAATGCTAAAAATATAAATACTCAAATTTCTTCTTTTAAATTATAAGTCTTCTGATACTTTAACATGCAGAACCTTGTATTGGGTGACAAGGTTTGGTAGCAGCAGGACTGCACTTCTTTGAGAAGCTGCCAAAAGCTTCCCCTGTGTCTGATGGAACCAACACCAGCTGGTGCCAAGATGGACCTGCCACTGGCCAAGGCTGAACTCATCAGGGATGGATGGTAGCACCTCTGGGGTAACACAGTTAAGGAGGAAAAGAAATAAAAAAGTGGCTTTAGCCAAAAAGAGGAGTGAGAATATGACAGGAGCAGCCCTGCAGACACCAAGGTCAGTGCAGAAGCAGGGGCAGGAGGTGCTCTGGGTGCCCCAGCAGAGATTCCCCTGCAGCCCATGATGCAGACCACAGTGAGGCAGCCGTGCCCCTGCAGGCCGTGGAGGTCCACAGGAGTGCAGAGATCCACCTGCAGCCCATGCAGCAGCTGGGTGCCCAAAGGAGGCTCTGATGCCATGAGAAGCCCATGCTGGAACAGGCTCCTGGCACTCGTGGACCCATAGAGAGAGGAGGCCATGCTGAAGCAGATTTGCTGGTAGGACTTGTGACCATGTAAAAGAGATTCTTACTGGAGCAGTTCTTGAAGAACTGTATCTCACATTGGAAATGTTCCTGGAGGGCTGCCTCCAGCTGGAGGCACCTTGGGCAGGAGGCACCTTGGGCAGGAGCAAGGGAAGAGTGTGTGGAGTCATGATGTTCATAATGTCTCAGAGGGGATGGAGCTCGCTGGTTTTTGGGTCAGCTGCCTCTGACTTCAGGGGTCTTACCTGCTCATCTCAAAACCAGTATACATAAGTCCACACTGAGAATTTCAATACTATCCTCCTGTCTCTCTGGTTTTTCCCCTACAGTATAAGCAGCATTCATGTCAGAGGCTAGCCACACCTCCATGAGGTGGATACGTTCTCACTATGAGAAAAACTTGCCATATAATGGGAATGGAATATTTACTATTCTGATAATTACCAGCACCAAGCATTTACAGCAAAATAGTGAAATTACTCTCATCAGTGTTGAAACATGTGCTGCTTTTTTTTTCCTCCTCATCTTCAGTAGCCGTGCAGAAGGAGCTAAAAGGGTTAAAACTAACATCTCATTCCTTTTGTGCAACAGAGAAACAATTTAGCTAAAGAAAATTACAACTAATAATGCTCTGCACTTTCCAAATTACCTGAAAATGCATTTTGCTGCAGAACTTGTCAAAAATCTCAAGAATTTCAATACCCAGAGGCTGGGCAGGCAAGAGGAGGATGGTCTGGTAGGAGGAGACTTGCAAGGGTAACCTAGCAGAGCATGATGTATTATACTGCACTCTGCTGATCCAGTTCTTGGAAGAGGGTTGGGTATTGCTCACTGTAGCTCTCAGACTAATGGAGGCTATATTTTTATGAAAGGGCAGATTACCAATCAGAGGAATTTTTTTTTTTTTCTGTCAGCCTGATGAGAGGTTTTTTTATGTTTATCATGTTCGTTTGAAAGTCCTCTGTCAGGCATTTTGGATGTTAAAATAAGGTGTGAGGGTGTGGGCTAGTGGAGAAAGAAAAAATAATAAAAAGATGTGCATGAGAAAGATAAATGGAGATCTCTGTCATGTATCACTAAAAGTGCAATAAAAAAAGGCGTAAAAATGGGTTTTAAAAAGTCTGCTAATTTTAAATGTTCTCCTACTTCTGGTGGATTTTTCCAGTAGCAAGAATATTTTTTTAAAAATTAATTCTTACATAATTGTACATATTTTAAGTGGATCCACTGTAAGAATATTTTTTCAATCTTTCCCCTAAAAATGTTAATTCATATGTAATAAATATAAGAATTCTTTAGAAAGTGAATAAAAATGACGAGATGTTTTTAACAATTTTCTAGTGCTTTTCCAGAAATCACAAATAGGGAATCAGAAGTAGAAAACCCTATGATGTCTGTGAGTTCTTGACATAAAGTGGACACTGGACAGCACTATTTATTGTCTTTATCATAGTTTAGTCCCTCACAATATTAGAAGAAATTTAATTTATTACTGACTCACTCAAGCTTTTAGGCTGTTCTTTTGTGTTCTATAGAGAAAAGATGCTACTGAATACACTTAAATCAAATTACTGTGCATTCTTTTAGAGATCTTTTCTTTTTTTTGAACCCAGAAAATAAGTTTATAGAAATACTGTGCTATTTCCTACCTACATAATGAAACTGCATCACAGATCTCATATTTATTATTGGCAAAAGCATTTAGTTATTCAGCATTCAAACTTTAATGTTGAAAAAGCTTGCAAAAAATTACATTTCTGTAGAAGGGTGAATGGGCATAAGTGCTTTCTTTTGTCTGTTAGTACTATGATGCATGAGGTGAGTGGTTAGATTGCTAAGGTTTATGCCTAACGTATATTTAGCCTAATTAGCAAATGAGGTCAGCAATTAGAGAGCTGAAGGGAACCAGTGCATGATACTAGCTATGTAGTAAAGGTCATAAGGAAAAAAAGCACAAGCTAAAATCTTTGCATTAGCCTTGAATTGCAGTGGCGAATTGCCAGGGGAAAAAAAAAAAAAAATCTGCTACGAAACTTCCTCACAGAGGACAGAAAAGCCATTTGATCAATGGCTTTGATCATTGCAGTGGCTGATCAGCAGGGTAATGACATGGGAAATTGCATATTCATTGAACACATCCCACACATCATCTGCTAAACTGGCCTCCATCTGGCAGGTGGGGTTGTCAGGGAAGTGGGGGTGCTCTGCTCTCTCTTGGGGGAGTCACCACAAGCTGCCTGCTTGGTGCCAGCAGAACCTGCTCAAGCAAACAGCACAGACTTGATCCCCACCACTGATTGAGGTTTTAATCCTCATTTTGCATGGTAGCATACAACTTCTCTGGCTCCTCCATCACTTGCAAACTAAGCAGGATAGATGGTCTAAACCCCTTGAGCCACCCATGAGCCATCATCTTCAGTAGTCCTGGAAATACTTCAGTGTTCTATAATCCAGTTTCTGGACACGAATCACAAAGGGAAGAACATAATAAAAAGGGATGAAAGAGAAGCTGTCTTTAACGAGCACATGGCTCTCTGTCATAACAAATTACCCTGTGATGCTCATGATTAATTCTGCTGCCACTTGTTGTATGGCAGCACAGTAATGCAAGCCAAATAGGCACAATGCAAGACTGTCTGCAAAATTAGTAGGCTTTTTAGATGCTATATTTATCACTGTCTGCCAGATGTGACAAACTTTCAACATATATGTGATCTTGCCTGTGGTGTCCTGAATTAAAATGGATCATATAAAGTCCTGGTTCAGTGCAGGGCCAACGAACCTATGCAAGCTGATGAGCCAGAAGGTGATACAAATGAAAATGAATTTGTGCCAATCTCTTTTGAGCTATTTGTGATACTATTGTGTTCCACTCTGCCTCTTTTTAAGATATTCTATCACCATGCTTTTCCATGTGCATCACCTTCTTTTATTCTTTGCATACATTTTCTTGCAATTGAGGTATTTTTTCTTTCTTGTACCCAGTACTTATATTTTACACCCATTTCCAGATTACTAATGTGGTGCTATTAAAACTGAGTCACAGTAGCACCACAGAAATCCCACTCCAAAGAGTCCAAATTCTTTGTTGAAATCAAAGTATCAGTTAGGTGTGAAGATTGCAGATCAGCCCCAGGTACTCTGCTTCTTGGGCTTACAGCGTGATCACTCTACATCAGGTGATAAGCTATTGAGATATATGTTAAGGAACACATATAATCTGAACAAAAGAGTTTCTAAACTACCACATTGTGCTGCCTATTAATAGCTCATCATCTGCTATCTTCGATTATGTTGCTTTCCATTATTTTTCAAGGCAAATTTCTCAACTTTTTCTGAGATTTTTTTCAGAGGTAAGTCTAAAAATTAGGTCCATGATGGCAAGTTAAGTTTCTGAAATGTTATTAGTAATCCAGATAGCCTTTGAAGATTTGGGCTTTGATATTTACTGAGCTTTGATCTCCCTGGGGTCCTACCACAGGAAGGACAATCCAGACAAATTGTGCTATTGAAAAATTCTCTTTCTAACATTAAGGGAGGCTATAACCTCAGGTTCTGGAGTAGACACAAATATTTTTGCTCTCCCATCCGCCCAACTGCACACGCACTGAACATTTTTCCACTCCCTGGAAGAGCAGGTCAGTAACAGAGTGATGTGGTTTTGTCTCAGTGCTGTAGGCAGTGCGCTGCTATGCTGAAAGTCACACCATCTGCTTTTACACAACTGTGTCTGCAGGTCTAGGAGGGTAGCATTTTAAGATCTACTCAGCAGAAGAATATGGTGTAAACTTCAATGAGTAAACTTCAAAAAATCAGGACAAAGTGGTTTTCAGAGTTGTACAGTGTAGCAACTAGGACTGGCTTACATGGACCAGGTAGACCATGATCTGTCTAAAAGAGATTCAACTTGTAATTCTTCTGTCAGTAAAAATGATATAAAGGACTATGGTTTCCTGCCCAAATCTGTTACTGAAAAAAATCTATGTATGGAGGGAGGTTTAGAATAATTATTGCAGCTCAGAAGTTTATCTGAGATGAAAGAGATGGGTTTTCAGAAGAAACACAGAAGCTCTGCTTCTGGAAGGAAATGCATTATTTAGCTTGTTATTGGAGGGCATAAAAGCACCAAGTGAAAAGCAGCAAAGAGAAAATTTAGGACAAAGATTTGTAAAAATAGTGACCCAAGTTCTTTCCTGGATCTCTCCCTTTTTTTTTTTTTTTTTTTTTAGTGCAGTAGGAAAATGTTCAGCACTGACAGATGGAGACATAAAAGGATTCATCAAAATTATCTGTGACATCACTTAACTTTTTTAGTACTTGGAAAAGAAAAATCCTTCTTTCTGGAAGCCTGAATTTTACTCCTTTTTTTGATTTTTTTTTTTTTCCATAATGAATTCTTGAATTATTTGGTTCATAGATGTCTTGTTTACACATGGACCATGACAGTTTTATCTGTGGAAATGCACCAAGGCTGACTCCAGTTCATATTATTTTTCCTGCAGCTAAGTGCTGTGAAATAAAAAATTATTAATTCTAGATACATTATATATTGTGTAAGTTAGGAAAAAATCCACCATGCCAGTGTTCCACTACTAAGGGAAACAATGAAATGTGTGTTTAATAAATCCAAGCCCATTTTTGAGCTTTAGTCTTTGACCCACTCCATATTACTCCCAAGGCAAGAAAGTAACAGCTCAGTGTTATGAATATAGCAGCACACCTTTTATTTAATAAAAACAAAAAAGTAATTCTGTCTTTCTAATGCACGATGAAGAAGTAAGTAACAATTTTACAAAAGGATTCGTTAGCCAGGCCACAGCTTTCAACCCAGAACCAGGACATTCAGATTCACTTGCCTTAAGAGAGTTTAAGTGCCTATCTGTTTTCTCAGAAAGTTATCTTACCCCTCAGCAGAAGGCTGCTCTGAGACTTGAGGGGTAGTGCTTTCCTCACCTGCTGAAAATCTAACACTGCAAAAATTCAGGTTACTCTGGGCTGAAAAAATGAGTCAGACTGTTGACTTGATATTTATTTAACAGAATAGGGGAGCTGGGCTCCAGGAGCTAGGCTTCATCATTTATTTTGTGCAACTTACTCTTCATTATTAAATGCTGAAACTGTTTCAGAACAAAGTGTGTACGTAGGACCCAGAAAAAGCTGCAGGCTGCTGTCCTGCTGTGTCTCTTTTTCTCTGTGAACCCTGGCTTCTGTCCTGTACTGTGGGGAAGAAAAGATGATTTACAACAATGCCAAAACTGAAACGCCTTTGGGTGTCCAGGGAAGGGGGCTGAAAGTGCACATTGGGGACAAGAGGTATCTCTGGAGCCTGTGTGTTGCAGGGATAGCTTGTAGTTGACTGGGAAGATTCTGAATGTGTGACCAAATCTTGTATAAGGTATTGTATTGTAATTGTAAGTCTTGTATAAGCCTGATCTTGGATCCATATGGGTTACATTATGACTTAATTTTAACCTGGACATGATTTTAAAATGCTTTTTAGATTTTTAGACACAGTAAGAGACCTTGCAAATAGATGTGACATAATTCAGAAGGTATTTTTAGTATTTAAATCCTACTGAATAATATCTTACCTGGAGGTCTCTAGTAAAGTATGGAAGCACTTAACCAAAACTATTAATATTCATTTACTCTTGAACATCCTTATTCCAAGATTAGCTAGATCCCAAGATGCAAATGGCCATACTTCACTGAAATGTTTTATGTTCTCCCACACAACTCCTACACACATTTTCATAAAATTGGTTTGCATCATTCTTGGGCTATCTTCAAGGACCAAATCCTGCAAAAAGTCGCATTAATTTTGAGTGCTTCCTCTTCTCACGCCTCTCCTGAGCTACAAAATCAGAGTCTTCCAGCAACATCCTTGACGCTGACAGCAATTAAATCTGAGAAGTTCTGCCAATAATCCTTCTTTCCTCCAAGTGTGCTGACTTCACTGTGAGGTGGGATGTACTGCCAGGCTGTGCACAGCCCAGAGCAGGAGACAGCCTGTCTGGCAGCCCTCCAGTGCCTCGCTACCTCTGGTTGAGTTACTGTTTCCTTATCTTGCCTGTAAAAATTAGTTTCTTCATGTGATATACCATGTTCAGACACCGCAGTGATGAACACCAAGGAAGTGCATTATGGAAAAAAATGAGAGTGGAACAGCAGCTGTTGCCAGACCTTCTGTCTGTGTCTGGGCTTTGCTGCTACTTGAGGGAAGCAATGCAGAAGGTCCCGTTATGCAACGCAGAGCCGTAGGTTATGTAAATCAGATGCAGTAAAACTTAACACCGAGCAAAGCATAATTTTGACCCTGTTCCAAATAGATTATTAAACACCACAGTAATTTTCCCTATAGCACTGAAGTCTGAATCAATCGTAATACGGACATCATTTACCCTATCATGACTCGATTGATTTAACAGAGTTTTGCATCAATGGGGGCAGAAAAGGGTCATGAAATTAGCTGTAGGTGACTTGGTAGTGTATCATCCACTCCTAAACACTGAGTATAAATCACCAATTTCATGTTTGTTAAGCAACCTTCACTCCTTTTTTAAAATAAAAATAATTTTAGTGGTATTTAGTATGTTTCAAAAGAAGGTTGTTCTTTACTCAGATGCCCAGCAATGCCTTTAGTTTGCAGTGATTATGGCTAATACATCCAATCCTGTTAGAGAAACAGGGGACTCACTGGAGTTCATTTGCATGAGAAACTAAATGCTATCTAATGCCACAATATAAATGTGCTGCATTTGGAACAGCC
Source organism: Promerops cafer (assembly GCA_013398275.1). NCBI lineage: Eukaryota > Metazoa > Chordata > Aves > Passeriformes > Nectariniidae > Promerops > Promerops cafer. Next base: position 312,875 of record VZSE01011727.1, on the reverse strand, counting down.
CCTAAGATACAGTTTTATTGTGCAGTCATCTGATTCATACCTAATCTGAAGCAAGAAAAATAATAGGATGAGGCCTGACATTTTCTGCTTATTTATAATTATCCTCTTTCAAATTCCTTGTGATTATGTTGATTAAAGTTTTCTTTCAGTTTTTCTGTAACTGAAACACATTTCTCAATTATAGAAGTTGACTTTATTCTGTCATTTCCTTCTGCCGTAAGCATATATTTAATGTTTATTTATAAGGATGAAAGTGAATTTTATTACAATGCAATCACTGACAGAGCTATTAAAAACTGCATTTTCTCTCAGCATTTTCCTGACATTGCTGAATTTTGGTTCTCTAAACACAAGAGATAGAGCTTTACTTGGGAATAAATTTTTCACATTTCTTTTAACAAACAAGAATGCACAGATGCACATATATACAATTTCTATAAATTTAAAAAGTCATGTCATAAAACTCAAAGTAATTTTTTTATAGATAACAGGCAGAAGATATAGACAGTCATGAGCTACCTTGTGATAAGACTTAGGTTAAAAATCAAATCTGTAAGTAGCAGAAGACAGTATAGGCAGAGAGGACAGAGAAAGGATAGATATGTCTTTCCCAGGTGAAAAGCAGCGATATCTTGGCAGCTTTTACAATGAAGCACAAAAAGATGCTAGATTCCTGGCTCTCCTACTCCAGAAAGCTTGAGACTGTGATACCAGCTATGGCTGTAACATTACTAAACCTTTAATAAGTATGGTCTGAGAGGAGGACAGCAAACCAAGTGCAGAAAATGGGGAGAAAACACCACTTTCCCCTCAAAGCCCACCTTTGACTCCTTCACTAAACACTTGAGCACGTTCCTTCTGTTTCAGGCTGACGGATTCGTGTACCCAACCAAACCCAAGCTCCAGCTCTGCCTCAGAGGGGATGTGTGGAAGTGGTGTGGGGGTTTCTAGTGCAGTTTGCCCTGCAGCAGCTGCACCCCATGGCTCTGTTGTTCCTCGCACACGTGCAGGGCTGCGCTGCCCGAGCGCGGCCCAGTGCCAGGGCAAACCCTCCGGCTGCTGCGCCCGCTCACCTTGAGCCTCTCCGCTTTGCCCTCCGTAAACACTGGATTAACGTTCTAAATAACAACCGTGCTAATAAACATCTGGGAGTTGGGCTGCTCTGTGACACCCGAGGGCTGCTCTTCCATTTGACTGAGAAATGTGCCACAGCCTGATCCTTCTGACTCTGAGCAAAGACACTGCAGCTCAGCTCACGATTTCCAAGATGTGTTGCTGTAGACACCTCCCCTGGTGAGGGGAACAGAAGGGATCCCATAAATTCTGCATGCACACCCTGACTGCCAAATCTCTTTTAAGGCTTCCTTGATTAGTCCGTAGATTCTTCAACAGACTATGTCTAAAATAACTCCTACTTTACCAACAGGGTTCTGCTATCCCTGCTATCCCTGCTATCCCTGCTATCTATATGATCATTAAGAAACATTAAAAAAAATTATTTTAAATAATTTCTCCTTTAATTCATAGGTATTCTTTATAATTAAAAACTAAAAACATAGAGTGTATTAATAAAACCACTATAAGTGTTGTTGTTCTGTCCTTCAACATCTTTCCTGCAAATAATGAGAACAGGAAATAAATTTGCTTCATTTCATAAATATGTACTTGCAAGAAGTTACAGTCTCTGTGGGGTTTTTGCCAAATTGAAGTTAATTTCTTGAATTCACTATGCCAACACATATTCATTTTGCAGCTTTCTAATATTTTAAAATCCAAAATTGCATTGTTAGGTGCCTATTTACATTTTAATTCTGTGACCTACAAAAGTAATTTCTCTTGTTTACAAGTCAACAATTCTGATATTACATTTCCAGACACCATATTTTCTATTAAAATTATGGAATTGCCATCAGTAAGCCAATATACATATATATTTCACATACAGAATATCTCCATCTCTAATGTAATCTATATTTTTCATTACTGAAAAGGATCTGTATTTATTTCCTAAATACAGGTAAGCCTTTCTGTTTTACCTAATATTGTCTAATTATATGTAATGAAAAACGGCATATAACAAGCATTGTTCTAACTTGTGACTTAATTGAGTTTACTTTTAATAAACAAATCCATTCCCAAGGCTATTCTAAGTTCACATCAGATTTCTGTTTCTCATGGAAAGAAGGAGGGTGAGTGAGGTAGAAAGTTTATTCCCTCACTTCCTAAGTTCCATGTATTTTGTCTCTGAAAAAAAAAACTTTGAGGAAGCAGATACAAGGAAAGGGAAGCTTTGAAACTTTGGATCACAGAGCAAAGAGAAGGTCTAGGGTCTTTCTACAATTGGCTGAGTTCTCCTTCTGAGAAGTCAGGGCTAAAGGGCTTCTGGAAGAATGTCTGTTTCATACCCCTGCCTCCCCTAAGGATGTTGCTGTTGTCAATAATATGTGAGCAGAAAACGATATAAGGACCTTTACTTTCTCCTGTCTGTTCCTTTCATGGGCATTTCCTCAAAAAATAGAAAAAATATAATTCCCTGAAAATTGATTCCAGAGCTGAAGTTCTGTATTATTCAGGTTCATGCTTCTTTCCTCATTCTCTGAAAGGAAATTAAAGCAAGAAAGGGAATGGGATGAAATTATCAATTGGAATGGCCATAAGTGGATTTTGGACAGGAAAAAAATGCTCAAACACTGGCAATCCTTAACAATACATCAAGAAACTTGATCATGAGCTTAGCTGCCAAACTATCACCACCATTTAATGCCCTTGCTTCTTCATCATACTTTGCCATTTGAATAATTATTCTTGCATTTCCAGTCATTCTCTTGCCTAGATCTTTGATGTATATTGCACTTCCTATTTTAACTTTCCTAATCAAAATAACTTCACAACTCTCCAAACCCTCCTACACTACTGAGCCCATTTCCATCCCCTGATTTTTTTCTGCCTCACTTTCCCAATGCAAGTCAGATAAATTAATTCTTAAAATTTGGTGGGTGGATTTTTTAAGGTTCTAACTATTCCTTTTATTTTTCCAAGACTGCAACTTCTGATTTTTTCCATGTGGTGCTACTTTGGCAGTGGGAATGCTGTATGTATTGTGGTTTTCCTGTACTTTTCCATATACATTTAGTGCTTAAAGAATGATTAAAGAAAGTAAAATAATGATCTTGCCAACTTAAGTGGTCACAAACACTTGTGCCTCTAGTCTAAGAAAGGAAGGTTACTCACTCAGAGGCAAAATACTGCATTACAGGTTCAGAGAAAAAAGCATTGTTTTAAATATTGCTTGGTAAGGAAATAAAGAAGAATGTTCAGATGTGCTGATACATTTTGGTTGAATAATGTTAAAAAACATGCATATTCCAAAAGTCGTCACTAGTAAAGTACAGAAACAGTCTCTAAACTCAGAATTAATCCAGGAGGAATAAGCAATATTAATAGCTAATTCTATTTTTAGTAAAATTTAACAGCTTTTCATAGCTAGTGTCAAATTCTATCAATAAAAATCACATTCTTGATCAAAATATTATAACTAGGATATAAATTAGCTCTAAAACTTGTTCAGTTAAATAATACTGCCAGTGACAAAAGATATCTTTGGAAATGTCTGGGGTTTTGAGTTTTTGTTGTCTTGTTTCTTTTCTAAATTAAGTCATTTTATATGGACAGCTCAAATACTGTTTTTACAGTCTGAACTTGGGTGTGGCTTCATAAAACATCTTGAACTAATTAAGAGATGAAAGGTAACTCCTTGCCACCTCCATTGTAGAGGCACTCTCAATTGTATGACTGTAGATGGCAAAAAGAAATGTCTTCAATTGAATAAGTTCTCTCAGCTTTGCAATTTCCACAGGGCACCCTCCTAATGTAGCAGACTAAGCCGCAAAATTATAGTTATTGTTAAAAACTGCAACAATGCCTGAAAATTTAACCTGTGTTTTGTCCAGGGTCTGTGGGTCTGTCTTTTTATTTTTTAGGTTTATCTTCATCTTAGGTTCACAGGTGCTCACAGTGTAGAAAAATGTAAGACATGCAATTCAGTTTTATATTAATGGCTTGATGTTCACTAAGACTTTGTTCCTTAGCTATTATTTTAGATAGTTGTTAAGCAGAGTTTTTTTCTAAGCTATTAGTGCTTCACAGAGGTCCGTGCTGAAAGGGCGTTCTGGGTTTTCCTATGGTTAAATCACATTTAGAAGATAACACAAGTATCAATCTTAATAAGAGGGCAACATTCTGCATTGTTCAGGTCAGCTGCCACAGTTATTACTTTTTTGGCAAGGCTTGGAAATTTTTATGTTTTTTATTGATCTCCCTTCTATTCTGAGTCGCAGTTCAATAGCTGAATTACTAACCTAGTTATTTCATTGTAACAAGTGATAAATGACACTGCTTTTAGATCTACGGTGCCTTATTTCAGATTCTGGGTTCCTAACACAAATTGAGTCAATATTGGCTCAAGCTAAAGGCTATTCCTTCTTTGTGAGAGACATACCACCCCCTCTGAATGTAGAGTCACAGAATGGACATATATGCTGTTTGTGTTTGCCAAAAAGGTCAGAAGGCAAGTATTAGCATTCAAGAACATTCAGTAATTTGGAAGCTGCCTGGAGGATATGTCTAGCAACTTAAGGCTCAAAATCCTGCCTCCATCTGTCTACTGACAAAGCACAGTAAAATATGCCTATGCTCCTTATGCTACCACTCAGAAATGTCAAGATAGTCACCTTTCAGCATGAATCAGAGAGAACCACTTCTGAAAACAAGCAGTGTAATCTTCTGGTTTTCTCCTGTGAGCAGAGGTCTGTACCATAAGAATAACATGCAAATTTAATGAATCTAGTCACGTAACAGAACAGCTAGAAACTACTTTAAATATCAGGCGGAGAGCTGTTGCAGTGCACCTCATCTATACCAAGGGTTTTCACGTTGGAAGCAGTGTGAGACCCTGCTCTTTGTGTCCCCAATAAGGTCAAAAGCCAGAGAGTTCTCTCCCTATTTGCTGTGTGCCAGAATGAAGACACCTCATAGGGTCTCCTGAACCGACCTGCTGCCACCTTACCGGGCAGAATGCCAAGAATCCCGCCTCAGTTTACACAAAAGAGGCTGAACAAAGAGTCTCGTGGCATTTTTGGGGTGTTCTAGCAGGAGCACAGACTCTGAGCTCCTGGCATTGGATTTTCTCTGTAAGAGTTTGTTATTTTTGTCTTTATTAAAACTTTCTTTGTTTCAAACTCTCCCTTTGATGCCGTCCTGCTAATTTTAAGCCGCTGTGGATTGCTGGACAAACCCAGATGTAATGGGGGTGGCTGAAAGCTCGATCGATCTGGCTCGCAGCAACTTTCATCAGAGAGCTGTTGTCCTATTGACAACATTCTTCTCAGTCATGACCCAGCTACAGCATTGCTTGAGCACAGACCCTAGCATCTTAGAGCTGAAAACATTATCAATATACCTAATTCTTCTCACGCAGTGTTGTTTTCTCAGTCAACATATGCAGGACTTGATTCTGTTTTTGACTCTGAAAAGGTCTAGATTCCTGTAAGTGTTGCAACAATTTGTGTAATTTTCCTTATCTCTTCCTGGCTATGTAAGATCAGAAGAGGAAAGAATTTAACAGAATGAATGAAGGCACTTCTTAAACAATAAAAGTGAGTCTAAAGGTAATGAAAGGGCTCTTGGGCACATCCACTCAGTGTTATGGCAATGACACAACACTGACCAGTGATGACCTCTCTGCTGCACTACTGGTGGCTAACATCATCAGTTTGTAATTATAAGTACTGAGAAGAACATCAAAAGTCTTCTCAAGCCAGTAGGGTAAGTGAGAAAAACCACTAAAAACCAGCCTTTACCAGAGTTTTATGCAGTCATAAAAGCCTCTATCACTACAGGACACAGATACTTGCAGACAAATCTATGCATATTTTACTTTCAAATGAAGAGCTCAGGAGAACTGGCTAGGTCTTCTGTAATTTCTGTGCCCAGCAAAATCATTTATTCATCAGTTAAGAAAACATAAGCCTGAAAGATATCCTACTTTCCTGACCAGGGCATCAATTAGTGACAGAAGTCTACTTTTTGTCCTTTTCTCCAGGTCTTATCTCTCTGCCACTTCTAAACCATGCCCTGAACCATGCACTGTTTTATATACTTTTTAACAGTTAGTTATCTGTGGCATACCTATTTTTTAAACAGAGATGGGAACAGGATAATTTTTTTCTGACCTACAAAGATCACAGGAGACGATAAACATTTAGTTCATGAATGCAATCTTTTCAACAGTACAATTCACCACTTGCATCATTTAAAAAATAGATATAGTTGCCACAGACCCACATATGAGAATCAGAGTGAAATACCCAGATGGAACCACATATGCTGACGTTTTCCTGCATCGTCATGAAATCATTCTTGGTTAAGCACACAAAACAAAGAACCTTGTCTTCAATAAGGATCATGTTGTACTTATTGTCTACAAACATGAAATAAATAATTGATTACCTGTCAAGTATGCTGAGCTCCTGCAACCTCTTTTTTAGGTAAAATCAGAGAAAACATGACTTAATACCTCAGTCTGAATATGTGTCTATTATTCTGCACTGTTTGATTGGCTCCTTGTTCTTTTGTGAGGCCTTTAACTAAAGTGCTGTAGGGTCTTATATTCTCCCTACATATGCAACAGAATTGCTCAACCCTTTTGACACCCTCTGTTCTCTATGTGTTTTTGTAGAATAGAAATTTTGTCTCCACTGCAGACCATACTCAAAGAATACTTTTTCTTAACCTTCTTTTAGGGTTGGTCCACAGTATAGCTGCAAATGTAGCACAGAGTTACTCAAGTAAACTCCCAAGAATGAGAACTTTGAGCGGCATTTTTCTTGCCTTTATTTTGCCTGCTGCCTGGACCATAGCTAGCATGAGTCTGCCAACATTGCAGTCTGCTGTGGAGGACAGAAAGAGCCAATACAATGAGCAAATTAAATTAGTCTAGGATTGGACAAAGCAGTTAGACTGCAACTGCCATTATGAATATCTGTTCAGTATTGGAACAAGAATCTTATAACTGGCCATCCCAGAATCACCCATCCTTTCCGCAGCCACCAACACCTGTGAGTGAGTAAGAATGTCAGCACGTGCTGCACAGCTGAGGAAAGGGAAGGGTCCTGATGGGCTTGAACTGGAAGGACCTGTCCACTTTGTAATACAGCATGTTTCCCAGTGGCCCTGCTGCCTCACCTTGTTCCAGAGCCACAGGTCTGTGCAGTCCTTCATGCGCCCATGGCGTGTCACCCAGCACTGTGGCAACACTTGTCAAAACCTGAGCTGATTCAGTGCCACGAAGTTGGTTATCTTCTCATATAGCCATTCTGGCCCCACATGTGTCCTGAGGTAATATTTACATGGATTTAAAATCAAAATCAGTCCATGTCAAAGTAGTTACAGAGGAAGTAGATAATTTCTTCTGGCACAGCTATGCTCAGATTTTCTTCTGCAAGGCCATTTCCCCCTTAGATTGGCTTGACAGTGAATAGTGAAAAAGTGAAGAACATCTCATTATATGACTCTGTGGGCCACCTACACACCAAGGAAACTATCATTTAATGCTGTACATAACATTCAACATATAAAGTGAAACACTTTAGCTTGAAATACCTTTTTTTTCCTTTTTCCACCTAAGTAATTTACCTGGATGGTATCAGTTTGAAAGCTGATACAGATGCAGCTTGATGAATAGCTGGGAATGGAAATGGTGGTTTTTTTCTGAGACCATTCTTTCTTTAACATTCCTCAGATGGTTTCAAACTCCTAAGGTTTTGATTGAAATAAATCACACGTGTATTTAAAGTATGCCCTTTACTGCCACAGCAATCATTGGACTTTCAAGCCTTCAGCATAAGAAATTAGGCATGCAGCGGAGGATTTGGCTTGAGTTTAAGAAGAAATGCTGTATTTCCACCAGACAGTTTTCCCCTGTGCATTTTCCAAACTGATTTTATCTTTTCAGGAAGGAATAGCTTAATGCTTAATTAACATTTATTACTTTGGATTGGTATTAAGGACTGCAACTGAGTAGTGTATTTCTGAATTCTTTGTAAGCCCACCAGTTCACTTTTAACAAATAGCACCAGGAAATATGGCAAGATATGGTTGCTTGTACATCAGTATCCCCCTGAATCAGTATCCCCCTGTCCAGAAGAGTTACTGATTAGAAAACATGCCTTGGAATGTGTCTTAGCCAGGTCCTTTATCTGGGTTCATACCCATATAATCCGTGAACTGTGAAATCCTAAACACCCATCTAGCTATAGATGAGGATTGTTTACCACTTCTTTGTAATGCACCAAAGTAAAATAAAATCAGCCCCAAAGAAGGAAGATGGATCATGATTCCATGGTTCAAGAGTGAGAGCACTAACCTAACATTGGGAGATCTACCTTTATTTGCTGCTCTGAGAAGTAGAGGCCATTTTCCAAGTTTTGGATATAAAAGGAGGAAGAACTAAATTCACACATCAGTAGAGCTTTGAAAAGAAAGTTACATATCTGTGAAGGAATACTGCAATTTCATATCCTTTCTGATAATAACATTCACCAAATTTATATCTGCATTTGACAGTTATCATTTCCTTCTTCCCTTTTCAGTACTTAATGTCTGTTCTTTGTGTTGTGAGACTGTTCTACCTAGAATAATCCAGAGAAAAGGAGGAAAAAAATCAAGAGAGAGACTTATTGACTAAAAGCTGAATGTGAACATTTTTATGTACAACAGCTTCTGGCAACACCCACCTGCTTGTCAATTCCCCCACGCCTGCCTTTCTCTGAGATCCTGTATCTGCAAACATTAAAGAGGCCTTTGATTGACAAAACTATTTACAGAGAGCATTATACCCCATGCCTACAGACTGTCTTGCCATTTCAACACATCCTCTTCTATACAGGTTCTACAGAGATTTTATCATTGTAACAGCAAACTACAGATGGAAATTCCCAGAAGGTAGAGGGTCACTGTATTTTAACATGAAAAGAATTGCTTTTTGAAATCCTTGCAGAAACAGAAGACAACCAAAAAAAAAAGAAAAAAGTTAAAGAAATAAAATAACTGGTGATAAAGTTAAAAGTTTGAAAGGCAAGAGTTGTCTCCACATCCTTTGAGGAGAATGGGGCTGCCAGATGAATTGATACCAACATTCAGATGAATTAGCCGCTCAAAAATAGACCCAAAGTAATATAAATGGAATTATCCTATGGTCATGACTTTCCTCCTCTAGAAAAACCTATAAAGTGAATAAAAGAGTTAATTATAAGGCTGCAGCCACATCATCAGAAAACCTGCCTTGCAATCTATTTGCAAAGTTCAGAATCAATTACAGTAACAGAATGGAAAAGCTAAGTATTAATCATATTAAACTGAATAAACTAAAGCTCTCTTGAACACATACCTGAACCTACTACAGAAAATATAAAAAAAAAACTTTACAATGTATTGCGGGAAAAAAAATTGGCACCAGGGAGTTATTTTATTTTTCTTTGGAAATATTTAGGAGCCATTGCACAGTTCCAAAGAAAGAAAATTATCTTTGAAGAATCTAGAGGCAAAGAAAGGAATTATTTGTTCAGCTCTACTGCATACATAACTAAAGATCAACTGAATGTATTGGTCAACCCTAAATGTCCAGCAAATCCAGTTACTTGGTTCTCCCATATATGTTGACTATTACCCACACTGAGAAGCAAAACCCATCAATAGAAATCCATGTAGCTTCATAGGTTTTTTTTTTCATTTTGGTCTTATTTTTCAGTGGCAGAATGATAAGGGTAATAGTAAATAGATGTATGGTATGGGAGATTGCTTCTTAGCTTTCTGCCACCAAAATGATTCCCCTTGCCTTAATCAAGCTCTGGTTGATGTTCAGAATTCATTGCTTAATTTAGGGTGAGAAAGTTCACAAGTTAATAATAGCTCTCCATTTGCATTTTGTCTTTCATTGTTAGACTAAAAAAGAATATTCCAATGCTCCAGTGATTCTCTTTTTTACTGTTTAACCAGGACCTAAATGATGGAGTTATGTAATAACATCTGAGCTTATTGCTAACACTTGTAGCTATTCATAAGAGCAAAGTATTTCATCTACTTACCCATCAGTAATTATAATTTAATGGTAAATGCATATCAACAGAAATTCTTGTACCTGTGCTGTTTCCAGCTGAATGAATACCTACCTAATTTCTGCTTAGTGACATTTCAGTATTTTACTCCCTGAAATCTATCTATCCATTTTCCTTAAATTTAAAAATCTTTATTAAAAGAGATCAAGGGAAGAAAAATCATCCTTTGAATTCCACAAAAAAATTAAATTGCATATGGCTGTTCCAAAAGTACATTATTTAAAAATAAAACTACTGTACTAAAACAGAATTGGAAAAGATCTCTACTTAAAAGAGAGAATATACTAAAACTTTTCAGGAGATGTGGCTCTCTGAAAAAGCTACTCTCTCAGGTATATACCAGGCTGATGTAGAGATTTTTACCTTCTTAATCTTACTAATGCACCTAATGGAATGAGAAATATCAGTATTGTTCTAAGATGTAACATTAAAAATTTTTAGGTTTTTATAAATTGCTTATCAATTAATGTGATGTGATGGTAGGGGTTTTATCAGATTAAATATAGCTCTAAATTAATGGGAGTTTTTTCTCCCACTATTCTATATGCAGTTTTAGTTATTCATAATAATAGGGTGTCTCTAAAAATAATTTACTACATCCAAGTGAAAATGTATTACAATCATGATCAAACTAATGGTAGAAATGTACTCCTAAAATATATATATGGCAACATATTAATTTTAATTGCTTGTTAGTTTTATAGCTCGAGAGTTAATAAGAGCTCAGTAGTAGATACTTTTGTGGTGCTGAATAAAAAATGATACAGCCTAGATAACTGTTCATATAAATTAACAGAAGAAAATGGTGAATATTTAACAGAGCAGTTGAAATTAAAGTTATTTGAAAAAGATGTGACTATGAGACCAAAACACCCATACAATTGGATGCCTCGCCTCCTTAAGTAATTTTTGCCCAATTCAGTATGTTTCTTCTACTTTTGCTATATGACAATGTGACTGAAATCCCTGCACAAATATTCTAATCTTTCAGAAGGCCACTGTATCAAATTCTTCAGAGTTTATTAAATCCTACTACTCATTCATATTAATGTGCAAGTGTTATCTTTGTGATCATGCTCTAAGTAAGTACAGAACAAGCATGATATTGCAATTAAGAACTTAACCACCTACTTCATCCACAGATGCTGAAAGGCAGGCAATTTATTCTCAAACTGATTTTCTCTTGAAAAGGAGGAGTGAAAGAATATCCAAGCCTGGTGAATAATGACAGTTGCACCCCTAGGGAGTAGGAGATTCTTAGGGGAAATGAACTAAAAGGAAGGAAAGGCAGAAAGTGGATTAAAGACACAGAAAAGGAGCAAAGATTAGAAGGACCAAAGTAAAATAAAGTTGAAGTCAGCAGAAACCACAGTGAAAAACTATGTTGTTACTAAAAGAACATCACCACAGGCAAAAGCAATACATTCAAGGGTAAGTTTCCCAAAGTCTAAGTAAATAATTTATCTGTTTCTCTCTGACTGACTCCACAGTCCTGCAATCTTCTAGAGAGACTACAGAAAAGATGGATGGCTATACCAAATGGATCCCATTTTTCTCACAGTGTCTCAATCTGATTTTTAAATTTCACAAGGAATTATCAATTTATGAGGAAATGAAAGTGTCTGCTCTCAGCTATTTGTTCATTCATGCTCAGTTGCGTGGCACAAATATCTGATTGATTTGCACCATTAATTATTCCTACACTTTGCAGGACTCCATATGTGACTGTTTTGACTTCACTTGAAAAGCAAAGTACTGTATCAAATAGAAGCAATTACTTCCTCACCATATAGAATGTGAGTTAAAATACATATTAAATTAAAATATTATATGATAAGACAACATAAACTAACCTAAGGAACCATTTGAAAATGGAAAAAGACTGAAAGCTCTATTCTCAGGTCAGCATTCCTTATGACACAGGTATTACCAAAGTGCCTCCTGGACATACTGCTGCAAAGTAGCTAGCAAGACATACCAAGACCAAAGCTGCACAACAAACAAGTGTCAATGAGAAGACCCAAGTCCACTTGTCTGAAAATCTGAATTCCTGGGGCATCTATCAGACTGCACAGCCCCCCAGAATGAGTTACACTGCACTCGTTCTTTCCTCAAAAACTGTTACTTAAAAATTTGACAAACAAATTCTTGTAAGAGGAAATACATTAAGAGAAAGTAGCCCTGGGTTTGGAGTTTTTGCTGGAGGTGTAACTTTTGGCTACAAATTTCCAGTATAAATCACATCACTTCTCTATGAGTCTGATGCCTTAATTGCTAAAACCACTAATCCCATTTCCCTGACAGAATATGAGGCCGTATAAGAGACCTGGTACTGCTTTAGTCACCACCTCCAGTTAGTAATAAATTATCTGTGACAGAGGAGATCTCAGAATCTCTGATTTTTCAGCCTCCAGCATATTCCCGGGCCAAAAATAGCATGTTGTAGACTCCCAGAAGAGTGGGATGATCTTTCTGTTGCTCTCTTCTAATGGTGCCATTTTAAACAAGGTCAGTTTCATAAATCAACCATAAAGCCATTGTGCCTGACTGGAAGACAGCCTGAGTGCCTGGTAGTTCTACATGGAGTACAGTACATAACCAACACATGCAGCCAGTGCACAGATCATAGGCAAAACACTAAACTCAGGAGAAATTTGTTGAGCATGCAAATACTCCATGGCCCGCTGGCAGAAGGAGGAATTCAAGCTCTTAATCAAATTTTAAGTTATTTGTACGAGAACACCCTTTGCATCATGCCTCACAGAAGACTTTACTAATGAAACAAATGGGCATTTCTAAATGATATTTACATTTATGCTTTAAGAGGAAACATCTTTAAATACACTCTTTGTGTCTTTGCAAAGTAGAACACTGCAAATGTTACAAAACAAGTATAAACAGCCACATAAAAGGACAAATTTCAGAGTATACTAAAAAAGACTATGTACAACAGAATTGTTTAGCAGTGTTCTCCAGTGTTCCAAATAGCAAATAGGGACTGTAAACACCTCTTTTGCTGTCTCTTTGAAAATATTCTGGTGTACATCAGTCTTGCTATTAACCTTCATGAAGATTATAATGGCATACAAAATTCTTTCATTCTTGAAGGCAATACTGATATCAGAGTAACATATACCCACAAAGTGCACCTAACCCTCTTCATTATTCTCAGCTTTCAATATACAAAAAAATCTCTTTCAATATTCAACTGAATATAAAAAGAAAACAGAATTAATGCCCCTGTCCTGTTCAGTACATTATATTCTTGATAGTTACCAGCTATAGAGGATGCACTTCAGTGCTTATTAGGAATTAATCATGCTCACTGCTAAAAGCAGCTTGTAAACAACCTCAAAATGCATTGGTTATATATTCCTAATTTCAAGTTTGAAGGCACCATTTCAGAGCTTACATCAGCCTCTTTCCTTGATCTGCCAGAAAGTTCTGATTACTGGATACCTTGTTGTCCTTCCTCAGGAAACAGTCTAGGGTGGATACACTACAGCTTCAGGAATAACAAAAAATTCAGGTACCACTAATAAAATACCTTTAATCTCTAATTTATTTGTCTCTTTCATTTCCCAGCATAAGATTGATGATTCAGGGGAGATCCACTGCAACATGGATTGAAAAAATGCTATCTGCCTGTCTGGGTGGAAGAAACATTTTACTTTCCAAAGTTTTTACTGCAGGACAGGGAAAATAGCTATCCAGCAATTATGCATCAAAAGTACCTGTCATACATCCCTGGTATTACTGTCTCCCACCCACTTCTTACTCCTTCTTTTATTCAATTCACAGACGGATGAAGAGTCCCTTAAAGCACATTTTCTGTCTAGACTGCTGTTGAAAGATTTCTCTGCCACCTTTGCAAAGAAGGGTCTGCGACTAACTATCATAGTGAGAGCTGAACATATATTAATTTTTTGAAAAAACACCCAACATCTTTAATGTTGTCAAAGTGTTAGTTTATCAAATTAGTGCTTTCAATATCAATTTTGCACTTTTAAGACTCTATTCATGTAATTATTTTTTCAGTTTTTATATATGAGAAGGGCCAAGTTTCTAATCACACAAAAACTTTGCTTTAGCTTGAGCTTTTAATTTAAGAAGCATAACTATTTCTGACCATTCGAATGTAGGAACAGCTAAGAACACTACAGAGACTGAAGAAAATGCTAAGGGGCTGATTGCATTCTACCTGATACTGCTCTTACACCCAGTGCACCCCACTTCTGTGGCGTAGCACTTGGGCATCTTACTCTTCTCCCTCTTGGGTAGAGTTGTAGTGTGGCAGAGGTTTACCCTCACCAAATGCATTTAAAAAATAGATTTATTCAGAATATAGGTGAAACCTCTTAACAGCAATATTCAATACTATCATGGCTACTTGGTTTCATATTAATTCATGTTGAAAAGAACATAGAAATTTATTGAAAAAAATGTGAAAAAAAAATTGCAAAGTAAAGAGCAAAAGAAACTAGAGAAACCTTCAAGTGTATTTAAAGTTCCAAAAATAAAAGTGGCATAGAATTCAGAAATTAGAAAGGTAAAGACTTACAAGTCCTATAAACATAATTTCCGACGTGTGTAGCCATGTTATTACCTCAAAAAAAAAAATCTACATGGCTCCACCATGAATTTTAAGTGTCTACCAAAACCTGACCTCCATCTGCTGAGACTAAAAATGGCCAGAACATGTGAAGATAAAACACTGCATAATTTCATCTCCATTAAAGTGCATTCATATACATTTAGGAGGTGTATGGATGTGAACAGTACTTCAGAAGTAAATAGGAACACAAAAGCAAACACATTAAAAAGAATTGCAGAGTAGAGATATTTTGGTACATGAAAATAGTTTAACTAAATGCAAGATTATGCACCTCAGGTATTCATGTTATAGCTGGCTGCTTTTTTAAAATGTCCTTTAACTTGGTCTCCCTATGAATCCAGTAAAATCATTCCATTAACTAAACACATAAAAGCGTTGTTGTTATTATTGTTACTATTGAGTTCTAAATACTTTTACTTAACAGATATGATCTAAAAGAAATGGGTTAATTTTTGTGTATCATGTGACTGCATTAATAGATATTTTAGGTGCCTGAAGCATATAAGGCAGAAAAGCAAACATCCAGATCAATAAAGGTTTTTAGCTAGTATTCAGAGAAACTCCTCACAGGTCCAGTAAACAAAAACTATATTGCAGTTACCAACATCTTCTCTCAGGCATCAATTCAGTGGCATAAATTATACCAATTATACATGCCCAGTCTACTTAATACATTATCTCCAATGATAACACAGAATGAGAGTCTGCAGCTCTGACAGCTGGTACCCTAGCTTGACCTTATCCCTGTTATCCCCTCTGTTGCTCAGCAGGTTCCATCTGACCCTGGGTTTCCTCACCGGGTCTGATCCTGACCAGTGGATTGATCTCCCAGTTTGGCCTGGGACCGTCTCTTCACCGCAGACTGGCCTGATGCCCTGGGCTGGGGCTGGTGCCCGCTGTGCTGCTGCCCTTCACGGGGAGCCCCCACTGCACCTTGCTGCATCAGGACACTTCCATGGCCTTCAGATACCTCCTGGTACCCAGATGAAGAGGCTCAGGCTGCCCAGCTTGACTGACACCCGTGACAATCGTGCGCTGGCCCGGTAGCCGCTGTGATGTGCATCCTCCTAGCCTCCATCCCAGCAGGGTTGCTTTCTTGCCAGCCTGATTGACAGTCAGGGAGATCGGATGGGCCATGTAGCCAAAGACAGAGTCTGGGGCTGACAGCTCTGAAATGGTTCCATTTGACGATGCAGCAACTTGGACATGTTTGTCAGTAACTCTGAATGCAAGCAGAAAGGGCAAAAATTCCTCAAAGCAATATTTGAAGAAATTTTAAAGAAATGTCCTGTTCTGCAAGATGCTTTGGTAAAAATTATATCTTCTTTAAAAAAAAAAAAAACAAACAAACAAACCTGTCTCTATGCATATTCTGAATATGCTGAGTCTGGAAATAAAAATAGCTATTTGATGTTTTGTGATCTCATTTGCCCTGCAACAGCATCACAGCTAGAAGACTGAACTAAATTTTTTGTGCATCTTCAAGAGGATTTTTTTCCTTCACCTAATCACTTACATCTGCTGTCAGAGAATGGATAAATAACAGAGTTTGTTGCACAGCTGTCACTGATGCTCTAATTTGGCTTCTAGTAATGGTGAGGATGAACAAGATGGAAAGGAGTCAGCTTGAGTCCTAGAGCTCACACTGGGTCCCTAAAAAAAAATTGGAGGAAGAAAATTATGTAAACTATCTTTGATCCAATAGAGAGCTTAGGTTCATGGTCAACATTAAACATATGTGGAACTTCTCTGCCTGGTAACTTTGCATGTTTTATACATCAGTTTGAGGAGGAAGAAAAACATACAGAGGATATACATTTTCTGTATAAAAACAATTAAAAATAAATGTACTCTTAGGAAATGCAAAGAAGTTAAATTGCACATAAATGCAGTTTCCTGTTTGTTTGGGATTATCTTATTGACTACACATCAGTTTTGAAAAATTACCTTTTTTTCTATATAGAAGGGACACGAAAAGGATTCTACCCTCCAGATAGGTCTCCTTTGGGTTGAATGTTCTGAATTCAGCTCAGAAACCAGTATATGGTTCCTCAAATGTTACCTCAAACACTAGATTTTATTTTTGGTTTTCAAACCACTGATCTTATTTTGAGTGTCTAAAAATTATAAGGCTGGGTAAAACAGCATTTTCTCAATTATGGTATAAACTTTTCCCTGCCAGTGATGCTAATTTACCATCAACCAAATACTGGTTTGAATTTAAAACACCTTTTCCTACCACAGCTGGGATTTTTTCAAAGCCATTGCATAAGAAGTCCAAATACTCCTCAGGACCAGCTGGGAGGGAAAATGGGGAAAACAGCCAAGATGCTGACTGTGGTTATAGCACCTTGCTGACAACCATCTCCCATACACCATTACCAGAATAAACCAAAAAGCCAGGTGACATCAACAACAATATTTTAAATTGAACAAAATAACCAAGACGTATCCCAGGCTTTAAGAGATAATGTGGATACTCTTGGAATGCAGTAGAAATAAATCAGTGCCTGCAGCTGCAAAGGACACTCATTTCTGTAGGTAATTTTTTATTTCTTCTGTAATTATCTAAGATCACAGACTAAACATCTAGTTGAGTATTTTCCTTCTCAAAATACTTGGCATGGAATGGGAGAGATGAGAGGGATTGAAACATGGGACTCAGGGATATGGTCCAGCATCACATTATCACAAGCTTAGTTAGTTATTAGCCTATGTAATGTCCCAGTTCTACACAGTAATTGCTTGTTAGTCACATAAATCTACTTCCTGGGTTACGTCTAGTGATCCCACTGCCTGAGTCTGCAGCTCCACAGTACTGCAGAAGGGCTGAGAGCTTTATATTGGAGGTGTAGGGTAATAAAATCTCTCTTAAATTTGTCTGCCCTGGTTTCAAAGCAGCCCTACAGTAGCTGGGAGAAATCTGCAGAAATTTAAGGACATTCTCTTGAGCATTCTCTTCAACAGTCTGAAATCTAGGATGTCACTTTTCACACCCTTTAGACAATCTATTTCATGGCATGACACAGCTGCTCTTTGTACAATTTTATTTCAATGCAAGTTTAATATTTTTAATCTGCTGGGTTTTTAAAGTATTTTTTAGAAAAATAGAAATATTTAGGTAGTGAGAAAAAAAGCTACAAAATCCTGTAACTAGAAAGTACCTAAGAAGCCACTGCAAGGAAATTTAAGTGATTCAACAAATGTTTTAAATGGAAAAAATTAACATTAGAGTAAAATTCCTATTGGGAGGCCTTCTTAAAATCTTGCTCTATGAATTATAGTGGGATACTATCAGTAATTGTAAGGAACATTAACCATAAGGAAGCTCATCATTAAGAGAACATGAGTGCTGGGTTTATGAGTTATTCAAATCAGAAACTGATTACTCCCAAAGTTTCTGAGCAATTTACTCTAATACTAAGTATACTTGCATAATAGCCAAATTTAAAAAAAATTCGATGTGTTTCAAGATGTAACTTCCCCATCTACAAATGCCAACTCTGTTCCTAGTGTGAGCACATTGTTTCATCTCAGCAGAAATGCCATGATAAATGTACTGAAATACAACTTTTCTGATAAGAGAGCAAAAAGAAATTGTTTAGATGTACCTATATTGTTTTTTCAAATAAGAGTGTCACAGAGAAACTGTATGACAAATGCTGATTAATTCTTTTAAATCACAGCTGAAATGACAGTGTAAATCATTGTAATTGTCAAGCTAAACTGAAGGGGAAAAAAAGACATTAATATTACATTCCATAATGTACTATAAGAATAATACATTCTTAATATGTTCTATGGACTAAGATAAGTAAAAGAAGCTGAAGAAATTGATTTTACTAGAGCATTACATTTGGAGGCAAACATATAGTTGTAAATCACAATTTTCCAAGCAACAGAGGTCAGAAAAAGATTCTCTTATGACAAGGAACATCAGTTCGTTTAAGCAAAATTGTTACTATCCCATTGCAAGGTTTCTTTCATGACCAGGTGACATATATAGTCTTTAGAAATGTGTTTCCAACAGACAGAAGGAAAAAACTTACTAGATATATGTTAACAGAATCATTATTATTGGTAGGACTAAAAACCTATATAAAAAAAGCCTAAAGATTTTGAACAGCTCCACTCACTCTCCTGCCTTCATTTCAGTCTTCTGCCTACATCCAGATCCAAAATAACTGAGGACTGGCAGGAGCTGGTCAGAAGGCATGTACATTTATTAGGGCAGATGAGGAAAACTGCAATAAAAGAAACACTTTAAAAAATTTCTTATGCTTCTCCTTGAAGCAAATTCAATAATATATTTCTACTATAGTCCCAACTCCTTTTCCAAACAACATAGTACTAAGTTTATTATTTGAATCAATGGATTATTACCAATACTAGAAATTTACATTAAATTGCTTAGCTTTTAGCAAACCCCTAAGTGTCTTATTGTTCTCAATCAAGAGGATTTAGGAGTACACATTTAGAATCAGTTTCTTTGCTTCTTTAAGGTTTTGTCCATCTTCTACTTTGTTTTCAGTTCCATATGTTATTCTAGAACAGAATATTTCATAAAGAATCTCTTTTAAATGGGTCCCTTGGTTTTAGCAGGAATTTTTGCTCTAGTTCAGTTAATGAGTCTACATGCTTAATGTTTTGCTAGGAACACTTAACAAAATTCCTTAAGCATAAATGACATAATATGTAAATGAGTATACTTTAATACAAATTTGGTTTGTGGATGTAAGAAGATGAACATCTATAGCCATAGTTTGTTGTAACAGTAACATTTCTCTGATTTCTGCTTATTTTTACTACAGTAACCTTTGAAAGTATAGGAAAATCTTTATATCTTTGCAGCTTAATTAAATGTAGGGTATGCTCATAATAATGAAATCTAAAGTAAACATTTAAGCTTTGATTTGAATTTTATGATGAATTTAGACCAAAAAGAAGTGCAAGTTTTCTTCCCATAGAAGGAAAAACTGACAATGTGTGAGAAGTCCCTTCCACTGGACTAACTGCACACAAATCAGCTTTTAGGGTAAGAAATTCTTGGTAGGAACATTTTTATAGAGCCATTTGAAGTACCCTTGCTGCAAGGAGAGGTGCATTTTTGATAGGTATAAATAAAATTTTGAATTAAATGAAAAGTGAAATGTAAATCTGTATGAATGTGTTGGGATGCAATGGGACATGTAGGTTAATATCTTTCACAGCATCAAACTAAAATCAATGCATGCACCTTTTTTAAGAGCTTTGATTTTCATATTTATCATTGTCTTTCTCTAGTTACTGTATAATAGCAATGAGAGCTGCTGCATGTATCAGAATTATAAGTGGCCTCAGTATGCTGATTTAAATGCCCTGCTTCTCAAGTTTGTTGCATAAAGCCTTTTCCCCCCTTTTCTGAAGATCAAAAAAGAAATTCATGTTGTATCACATCAAAAGAGACTTATGAAGGAATAAAGTGAACTTGGAGTTTTCCTCTAATTACAAAGTATACAAGCTGTAATATTATTAAATAATTCACATCTCAGAGTCATAATCATAATGTGAAGTGACCTAATATCTATTATTCACAATCCTGATTTTTCATCGTAAGCATTGTTTGCTTACTGAAATCTTGCTGATTTATTTATTGAAGGAAATCTTAAATGTAATCTGTGTGCAGTTTTTTTCTGTAAAACTGTATTTTTCCTATCTATCTGTTTCAGCTCCCAGAGACTTTCTAGACCTTAGTCCATGTACTTTTGAATCACATGCACATTCATTATTCCCATGCAGGAAATAGTATTGGAAGTGCTCCAGACCATTCTGGAACATTTCAATGTTGGAGGAGGAAGTCAAGCCTAATTTTAGCCAAAAAAACCCAACAAACCCAACAATAGAAATTACAGTAAAAACTGCATTTTACAGAAAGATGCAGCTGGACTGGATGGCTTCTGTCCTTCCATTGGTATGCCTTCATAGCAGGGTTTGGACAGTAGAGTTGTAGTTTTGGTTGTAGTTGTAGTTGTAGTTGTAGTTGTACTTGTAGTTGTAGTTGTAGTTGTAGTTGTAGTTGTAGTTGTAGTAGTTGTAGACCAGCTCAGTGTGTTCTTGAAGACAAGATGGCTGTTACCCTTGGAAAAGATATGAAAATCCATGAAACTCTCTTCTTGAAGGAACTGGCTGAAGAAAATTAGGCTTCTTCAAATGCAGGAATTTTCTCATCCATTCAAAAGTTTTGTTGAAGGGAGAAAAAAAAGATGCACGTAGGAGCTTTCATTAGAAAGATGCCCATGTGATGCATTTGTGCTGGCACAAAGATGTACCTGTCAGAGAATGTTTTTGCTACTGAAAGAAGTTCTTGGAAATCACATGTATTAATATAGCTTTTAAGTATACTCAGCATTTCCTTAGGACTGTGAAGCATCCCCCAAATTCTTTCAGTAAGTCGTAGGTTGCAAAATGTTATTCCAAAGAAATAAAAGGACAGAAATAGGTACATGTAAAACTAATTAAAATAAGCTCACCTATCCTTAAATTTATAAGGCTGTAAGGAGATGGTGGTTTTTGTATTGCAGTTTAAAATTGAAAAGACAATAGTCATGGTTACATTCAGAGAGCAATACAATATGCAGGCAAATCCTCCACAGTGTACTTGTCAGTACACATTACATGTATAGCAAATTCCAGAAACAATAATCACCCGTGGTCTCTTCACTGTGCAAAGCTTTTCCATTCCTTTTGGGAGCACGTTTTTGAATAGACTGCAGTGACAGGAGGTGCTCAGCATCCTTTTCCTTTCTCTCTGAGTTCATGCTAGGCGCCCACCAACATCCTTTGCATTTAAATAACACAACTGCAGGTCTCACTCACTCCTGACTGAACACTCAAGATAATTTCCTTTGCCTTTTCAGCAGTCACTGCACTGGCAGCATAAAAGAAAATCAGAAATTTGAAAGACTATTTTGTTTCTTCATCCAGATCATTGCTGTTTACTCAGCACAGTCAATGTTCTGCAGTTCATGTGGATGGATAAACAGGAATGGCCCACGGCAACATATGAGAGCTACAAATAGGATCATGACATATTTTTATGATTGCTGGGTTCATATCATTTTCACAGTACAGATTTGAGAGGCTGTTTTATCTGCTTAGTACTGTGTGCTCTGGACATTGATTTTTACATTGAAGCATTCGGAAATGCAGTTTAACCAACCTCTGGGCATTTATCATTGACAACAGCCTGTGTGAGAAGCAACTTATTGATCTGTTAATTGAACAATTATTGCCCCATCTTTATCTCCTGTGTCCTGATAGAACCACATTTACTCTGTGACCCCAATCCTGTTTTGAAGCTCTCAGAATCTGCAAAGAAAACAAGAATACCACCAAAAAACAACCAAAAAAAACCACAGCATTAAAAAAGCTGCAGAAAGGCATGAATACTCTTCAACAGAAGGTTTATATATTACATAAACTGACCTAGAAATACAGCAAAAGACATTGCTTTAAGTATGAAATCCCTGCTGTACAAAGAATCATCAAAAGGACATAAATGATGGTGAGACTTCCTTCCTGACCTTTTCTATTGGGGTGAGTTTCACTTCAGAACCAGTTTACTGACATTCTATGCACCTGTGGAAGAGCACTTTGAAAACAAGACTTGAAAATTATAACCAGATCTGGCTTTATGCTGGTATTGCTAACCTATATGTTTTGTTATTTCTCTCAAAGTTCTGTAAGGTTTTTCTATCTGAATTGTTTGTTTGGATTTTGGAAGAATAGCTGACCTTTTCATTTTGCTCCTCTTCTTTTCTCTTGCTCTACCTGCCTCTCCAGTGAAATATTTCCTATAATTCCTCCCTTAAAATATGAAGGCAAGATTGTGTCTGCTTGTGATCTCTTACTAGCAAACTGGGAGGATCACTACCAACCTCTGACACCTCACTTCATCCCTACCTGAGGCATAAGCAACTGGTTTTGACTGTTAGCTGAAGCTAATGGAAAACTTTATAATTCCTTAATCACTTTCAAAATCTTCTGAATTGAAAATGCCAATGTAATGCATAATTCATGCCAATGAACTTCCAGATTCTCTGATTTCTAAACTGTAATTCAGTTCTGGCAGAACTAGAGGTTTTAAATACTTTCTTATTCTACTTCCCTCCTCTCACCATTTTCTTCTGCTTAAAATATTAAAATGAGAAGAGAGAGCTGATACTGAAAGGAAGAGTCATATTGGGTTCAAAGCAGACAAATCAAAAAGAAATGTCTGTATGTGTGCACATTTTAGACAGGTTCTCGGTTAGGATGAAAATCAGCTTAGCTCCACAAATTAATACTAGGACATACAGGTAGGTTATACAAGGCAATGGACCTCTCTCCCCATCTATAATCTCTGTTATAACAGGTACATTAAAAATTTTCATAAAGTGAAGAATTTTAGAATTTTTAATCAGAAGTTAAAATCATCAGATGGTACCAAAAAGTACAATCCTACTGACTGTATAGACAGATGTAGTCTGTCAGTTTTGGAGAAGGGAGTATTACTAAAGAAGTAAGGCAGTATGAAAAGGAACTTTCTCTCTGTACTCCATTTCTATTTGGAGCTAATTCAAGAAAAGGGGCAGACCTGTGTGAATTGATCATTTTTGTCCAGCTGAACACCTAGAAGGACAAGATTTCTGTGTGCCATTCTTAGTACATGCAGTCTAGGATGGGGAGACATAAAACAAGGGTGCTACTCAGTGAACAAAACTCCCCAGATGCATCAGGGTTAGTGTGAAACACATTTCTCTTCAGTTTTCCAGTTTATGGTGTGACACCTGAAAGCCAGGGTCCCCAGTCTGCTCCTCACTGAAGGACTTTAGGTTAAGCAAAGTAAATATACATTCCTCTGCATGCATAAGCAAAAATAAATCTGGATTTTAAATGAACTGTTCATTAGACTATCTAAAAGTCACACTGATTTCAGTGAGATGGGATTAGGCTCTAGACAGGTATGATTTGGGGAGAAAAAATTGACATGGTTATTTTTCTGTTACAAAGCAGTAACAGAAAAATTATCAAATTCAGAAAATGGCTTATTAAAATTAGGTAGATGGAATCCAGTAAAAGAGAAATGGATTAACTTATCAAATACCCTAACAAAAGAAAACAGTGATATGAGTCTTATATAGTATCAGTATATACAACTTCTTACTAAAAATTTAAATGAAGACATTTTATATTCAGAACTAAAGTCTTAGACAACCCTGTTTATCTTCTTAAATACAACTGGGATGAATATATGGTCTGTGAGATGAGGTTATTTACATTGTAAGTGTTCAAATGCCCCTATGTCAATACAGAGAGAATTAAATCTACAGACGTCCACTAGCAATGAAATGCTTTTCATTATGACATTGGAAATGATAACCATGGGTTGTTGTTCAGGAAACTCAGATTACAGTCCATGAACAAATGCTACAAACTACTCAGATAACTGGGATCGAACCGAAAATGAAGTCAGTAAAAGAGCTTCAGTTCTTTTTATTGTAGGGGGAAGTGGGAAATTCAAGCTCCACAGAAGACTGCAAAAATGAGTCACTCCAGATGGAGTATATTACATTCCTAATTAAAGAGCACATACACTACTTCATGATTTTAGTGCTCTTAAACAATCTCACTGGCCATAAACATTATGATAATGTCTGTTGTGGGGAAAACTGCTTCTGACAGTGACAGTATGTGTTTGGGTGGATAGCAACAGCACAACTTTATGAAACAGTTTTCTTTTCATACAGATAGTTCTCCGGTTTCTTTGGTTTCCAGAGAAATCCAAAGCATCAGCTAAGATGCTGCTAGATATGAATCAAGATGTGAAACAGTATCATGCACATTAAAGTCATTCACCTATTATGGGTGAACTTGAAAGCAACAAAGACTGTGAATTACACACTTCCGTTGATTTTATTGCTTAAAAGCAGAACTAGGTGATGCTTAGAGAACCCAAAGAAGAATAGCATAGAACATATAAAAGTCTATCTTTAAAATGCATTTCCACGGTGATATATCCTACTTTGAATTTTTTCTTCTTAATAGAGGCAATATCTTAGCAAAAATTTGCCATTCACCCAATTTCTTTGCAATGTACAATGATGTGAATCAGCAGTAACAATAAAATTGATTGGCTTGTTTAACCCAATTCAGGATGAGTATTCTTTCTGGCCTGGTTTCAATTCTGGTTTATACCTTTTGTTAAATGGTAAAATGTATCAGATTTCAAGGTAAATTTTATGGGTAAAATGGATTTAGACTTACCTGTCATGCAATCATTTCTCCAGTAAAAAAACTCTTGCATGTCCTGTTGTGCAGGAGAATTGCATCTATAAAGTGTTCTGTTGTACACAAGGACTTAAAGTCATCATTTAATATCAAGAATTTCAATCAACTGAAACACAATCTATCTAATTCAAAATGTAAGAATACTAACAAATATGATGTTTTTTAATTATGGTTAATAAATATGATGCTATTCTAATTATGGTTAAACAGACTTTTAAAATCAAATACATTAACTCATTTTCTTAAAAGGAGAAACTGCAGGAAGTCTGCAGTACTGTTGGAAACATTTTGGCATTACTAAGTGCTAAGAAGTCAGACAACCACCCAAAGGAGCATGCTGAAACAGCATTTGCATCCTTTAATAATCTGGAATTGTATCATTTAAGAAAATTTCTCACTGACCTGAGTTTAAGAATTTAAGTTTACCTTGAGAGCACTAGTCTAGACTTCTGAAGGATGGCATGTGTCGTGTAGTATGTGGGGGGAAAGCATAAGAAGACTGGACCAAAGAGATGTGAAGCATCAGAGAACAGCCTAAACCAGATCTGCAAAGAATAGAGGTTGCAAAAGTTTAGAGTTAGGAGGTTGGTCATGATACTGGGCCAGAGAAGAATGTCCTTGATGGACTCGTGGGCTGATGTAAGAATCTGAGCCAAGAGACCAGATTAGAAGGAGAAGTGACAGAAGAGTTGGCAGCCATTACTCTCCATGTTTGCCTCCAGAATTTAGAAGTAAATCCAAGACTCCTCAGCCTTACCATTCTTTTGGCATTGCTAAACACTTTGTCAAGTCCATGGGCAAAACATTTGTTCACCAACAATGATCTGTCAGTTCAAGCACAGAATTCAACACTGTGCCTCTTGCCTTCTCTTCATGGATCAAGTATCACCAGGGACATTCAGCATTGCAGGCAAGCAAGGCTGGGAAGGAGGAAACCCTAGCCCCACCCCCAGTTCCTAGAAAATAGCATGTGCTGTCCTAGAAGATTGTTCTTAAAATTGAAAAGTCAAGGTCTCAGTAGTAGGGTGGTTCATGCAACCCTCATTTAGACATTTAAGCAATGCAAAAGTCATTAACTGCAGGATCACACACTGTTTATCCATAAGGCATCTTAATCAGGGCAGAAGGTAGACCTGCTCTAAGGGTAAATCAAAGATGTGTGCTGAAGGAGCCTGCTTACAAGACTTTTACTTGTTGCAGAGTTTGGAAAGAAAGAAGTAATCACACAGGAATACAAAAGATGGTCCCGTACTTTAGACAGCAAACTTACTCTGGGGAACTGGATCCTACTTCTGTTTTCTCTGAGTATACCCGGTCACCCACACAGGTCAGTCCCCAGAAGTTTCCAGCAGGTTAGTGGATCTTAAGTTAGCAGATTTGTCTTCAAGACAATCTTCAGGCAGCTTTTGCACTACATTTACAGATAGATCCAGTCTGGATGCCTTAGGACCTGCATCTGTATCATGGAATTAATATAATCCTTGTCTCCATACATGAAGTTCCACAGTGAATTAGCTGCACCACTATGGTAATACAGGAGAACATCTGAATAAATTTCCAATTCTCCCTTCAGAGAGTGTTTGAACAACGTGCAGTCAACAAGGAATGGCATCACACACTGTACAACATGCACAAAATATTGAATTAAGGTTGTAAGGGCAACATTTATTCTGATATTTCCTACATTGTGAGTTCTGCTCTCTGCAATCTTAATGTTCTTTTAATATTGTTTCTCAGGATAATGCTTTTATAAAAATGCAATCCAAGTACCCATCCATACAATAACATTTTATTACTTTGTCAACGTCAAAGTCAAAAGAAGTATGGGATTTCTGAAGCAGCTAGCTAGTAGTTTTTAAAGTGAAATATACATCTCTCTCTTGAGTATCTTAAACTAAGGAAGAAACTCCATACTCATATAAAATTTCATTAAGTCTTCATGGAAACATATATGAATAGAGATTGGAATTAAAAAAGAAAAGGAGGCTATCACTTATACCACCCTCAGATTTTAGAAATATGATTATGTCTTCTATTGTACACAGGTGTTATAACTTAATCATTCATCCTCTGATGTTCTCTTTATCTGCATTAGGCTCAAATATGAATACATATATTTTCTGTTACTCTCATAATGCATTAATTAATTTCAATGAGAACAAAGTTTAAAATATTTACAGACCTCTCTAGCTGAAAATTTTACTTGTAGTCTTGTCTCAAAACAGCTATGCTGGTGATGATCATATAAAAATGAAGAGATGAAACAGCTTTTGCATTTCTCGCAGTACCATTAACATACCGGAAAAGTAATAACTTCAAGGGACTCCGGCTGGTTCATCAACAGCTGCACTTAATTTGCCCTTCTGCTAATTTCTAGTGCTTAAAAACCTAACAAATGACACTTCTAATCCACAGCGTACTCTGTGATTATAAACTGATTAAACTCTATGATCTCTCACTGCCTTGTAAATACTTCTGTCACCTTTTCCGACAGAAATTAGTCAGAATATATTCCTATGCATGTATACTGTGTTGTTTTCTTGAAATAAATTTCAACTCCTAAAGGCAGCTGTAATTGGCAGTTTATTGTCATTATCTAGGCAGTGCAGGAGTTATTTTTGTTAATGTTTCTATATTTACTAAAGCAGATAGTATGAATGAGGCTGGCCTAAAAAGAGCAAGTAGAGGTGCCTATTTTGTTAACAAATGTTTCTTGAAGTTCTTGTACCAATATAATAGTACTCCTAGGCTTCCAGTTGCCTATTCACTGAACCTGAGTCAAGCTATCACAAGTGAAAGCATCTGCAGACATCTCTCTTAAAACCAGCTGGAACAGAGTGTTTTCAGACAGTCATTTGAATGCTAGACTCATTTGGATAACTTGTACCTTATACACAGGTGATTAAGTCTGGCCCCTTGGTGACCCTTGCCAACAAGTATCATGGAATGGTTGAGTTTGGAAAGGACCTCTGGAGACCATCTAGTTCAACCCCTGCTCAGATTGGGGTTGGCTGGAGTCCACTCAGACTTTTAATGTCTCCAAGGAGGGAGATTCCTTGTGCCAGTGCTCACAGTAAAAAAGCTTTACTTACGTTTAAGTGGAATTTCAAACGCATCTCAATGGAGTCTTACGGGTCTCAATACTTTTGAGAACAAAAAATGCCTCAGGCCTCTTATCTGTTGCTTAAACTCAGGAAAGCATGTAGCTATGTCCTTTGCTTTAAACTTATTGGGTTTTTTATTAATGGAAGTTTAACAGAAGGTTGGCTTTTCAAAAATCTCAATAGATGTCTATCCCCATTTTTAAGTATATAACATATTCAAAGGAATCCAGCTTCTACCAACTTTTAAAACAGAACCATCTGCCTCTATGGTGTGCAGTGTAACTTTCACATTCATGTTCATTTGTTGCAGGTTGATTTAGTATGTAGCTGGATGATATAAGTATGCACCACCTTAATTAATGGAATTCAAGCCTTTAAATCAAGAAGACATATTCAGGAAGAAATGCTCATTTCTGAACACAGTTTTTGGAATATCACTTTTCTAATGCAAATCTGAGAATGAGCAGATTGAAGGTCAGTTTCTGAATATAATTATGGTCACTATAAATAAATCATGAAGAATATTAATTTGAAGAAAAGGATGCTAATTTCTAATTTAATTTTAAAATTCCCTATTGGCCACACTATAAAATTTTTCTTTCATTTCAAAGAAGATGCATCAAAAAATAACTTGGCAAAAATAATTTTGAAAATAGATGTTTTGGGGTTTTTCTCTCACTGCTGTGCCTCTATTTCTGCAGTTATTTTTCCTTATACATGTGTGCTTTCCCACATTACGAATAGTATTCCTGTTTAGGTAACATAATCCAACAAGAAAACATAAACAGTACTTGTTTACTCAAAACCAATGTAAAACAGCTTGTAAAACATTTCAAATCACCAAAGTTGTAGTGAACTTTCAGGCAGTACATGGGTAAAATCCTTTAAAACTATTGTAAAATGCTAAGAAATTGTAATCTGTACTGCAAAAACTACTGCAGAAGGAGAGATAGAATACACAGAGAATTCACAAGATCTCTTACTTAATTTTAGATTTGTGTGTACCCTATCTGCCTTCCTTTCTACACAACTGCTATCAACATAGAGGTCACATACATTTGCATTGTAAAGAAGTGCTGGAAAGGTTTGGAGAGTGGCAAAATACAGACTAACTGGAACAAGACTTTTTATATCCCAACCCCTACACCTCTGTCTTCCCTTTTCACTCCCTCAGGGGTCCATCTGGACTGAGATGACTGATTACTGTGTGCTATTTATTTGGTTATTCATTGAGCATACAAACATTCATTCCCTCTGCCCTCCACCATAAACCTGTTCTGCAATTATGAAATGAAATATTTCACTTTCTGTGTTAATACTCATGAGTTTGGGGCTTTTTTTCCCTAGTTAAGACTGTCTTTTTAGGGCTGTTTTTGCAGTAATCCAGCCCAAAATAAGACTGCACAATAAGACTGTACAAGTTATTACAGTTCTTGTGGAAATATTGCTTTTCTTACTTTAAATTATCAGCAGAAATGCTTTATCAGTTTAGCAGATCTGTACTCTTACAGTATCATTTATAAAACTGCAATTTTTCAGGATTTTGTAGTACTTGAAGCAACATTTAAAAAATCCAGAATATCTGTTCTCACATTTTAATTCTTTTGGATATCCCAGCTTTATGACAGTCTTTATCTTATGCCAGCTTTCTGACAGTCACTTGGCACAGCAGTAAACTCTCATTGGTTTCTGAATCAAACGTGTACCTATCCTGTAGTTCTCAAGCATTCCACATTATGTCAAGTACTTCAAATTTAACGGAGAATGTTAACTACATTCTGCCTGTTTGCCAGAGCTTCAGCTAGTTAAGTTTTTAATTAATATGTTAGGATCTATTTATTTATTTTTTTTACATTCCAGTGGAACTGACCCTTTAGAAATACCCTTTTCTGCAAATAGCATTGTTTGGAGTCTGTATGGGGCTGAGGAAAATAGGGTGACTGCCTTCTAATAACACAACACAGGAAAAAGCAGCACCCAAGGCTGAATGGAAAGAAGAATCAGATAGATGGGAAAGAGAAATGGGGACAGGAACAAAAAAAATCTTGATTTTCTTTTTCAGACTGTGCCCATAGATACCAGGTCTGTAGCCAAATATTCAAGATTTACAATTACCAGCTCAACTATAAAACAAGAAGAAGATTTTTTTAAATGAAACTCACAATGACCTTATTATAACTGCAAAGCAGAATGTTCCTCAAGGTCTCTTGACCTTTGGCATCACCTCAGAAATTCAAGTCTTCATAACAAGAGTTACTGGACATCGCTAATGGAATTATGAAAGCACATGGAGTGATCTGACATGAATGCAAATGACTGAGTCAAAGCATTGGAGAGACAAGATTTAGGATGTTTAATTTGTTTTTACAGACTGCTGAGGTTTTTTAAGCCCTTGTACAGTAAACTCCTCACAAAGGTGTATGAAGCAGGATGTGGTTTGTGTTAGTTTGTTGGATTTCTTTGAAGGAGGAAATGCAGGTGGAGAAGAACAGAGTGAATGGCCCTTGCTAGGGAAAGAGAGGGGAACTTGACTGATGCTGGCAGAAGTAGGATACAGAGGACAGAAATTGTGAAGTTTGCTTGGAGTGAAGACAGTGAAATTGGTGGCCATAGAAGTTGACAGCATCTTTCTTCATATCAGCAAGCAGGTATGTCAGGTAAAGGAAATATCTGAACCCTTAAACTCTCAGTGGCTCACAGCAATGCAATACAACTTCATTAAATAATCAAATGGCAGCAAAAAGATGAAGTGCTAACCAAGGACATGATGCTCAAATGCTAGTATTGAATTAAGTTTAGTTTGTTTTCTTATAAAAAATTAGACGTGTAAACAGAGTGTAAAACTTAGGGAATTGTCTTTAGAGAGGAGCTAATTTCTCCATTCTGCAAGCTGGAAGGTTATTGCCTAGATTGCTCTCATTCTCTGAAGTTTCTTTTATCCCTTGACCTGCACGATCATGCTCAGACTTTTTCAGACTGTACTCAAATCCTCTTCCATAGGAATCTCTTTGGTAGGACTCTGAAGAGTCAGTTTCTTCTCCAGTTCTCTGTATACATTGTGCAACATCACTATGATCTGAGAGTATCAGACAACTTGGACAAGGCCCCTTATTCCCCACATTGCTTACTCTCCATTTAGGCTGAAAAGACCCTCTCAGATATGCAGAAGGCTTAGCCAAAGATAATGGAGACAAGTTAATACAAGGAAATGAATGCTCCAGTATTCAGTAAATCATTAAGTTAATCAGTTATATTGTACAGAGTGAATTAGATTACTTACACTGCTATGTATTAACAGTAACCCAGCTACGAATTAAGCCTATTTTAATACTGATCTTAAATAAAGTATAAAAATGCATTTCCTCAGCGCATATATCACTGCTAGTCCTGGACAGAACAAAAGATTTTCTTGTTATGGTTTATTTCAATGTAGAATATTTTCTCTCTCTTTCAACAAGAGAAGGTTTTACTTGCATGTGACTTTGATTCTCCTCTGTCATTTCCTACAAATGAAAACAAGAAAAACAGAATGAAAAACACCCATATAGACAAAAATAATGGCCTTATCCAGAGTAGGACACATCCTGGACTTTGAAGCACTAGCCCAAAAGCAAAAAGAGTGTGTTTCAGTCTATTGCTCTGAATGAAGCAAGGCCCCAGACCTAAGCCTCAGGCCTCAGTATGATAGAAACCATTAGGAGCTATTTACTTCTCTGTCAAGTCTCCTCCTCAGTCCATTCTTACCTTATTTCACAGAAGTGCCATCCTTTATCTGGGACATGGTCCTAAGGGGAAGATTTTCAGTTAATGACTTTATCACTGGTTTACGTTAAATTGAAGCAAAATTAAACCCAAGCAAAAGCTTCATTTTGTTCCCGGTCCTTTTTCATTACTATTAACAACTGAAAAACAAGCCTGCACATTCAAGTCCCGATAGAGATAAAGATACTCTTCTACAGATAGAGATCAAAACAGATTGCTCCCTGCTTGAAGTACGTGGAACCAGGCAAAGAGTTGTAACTCAGTCATAATTCCCTTCCTGACCAACTCCCTGGGTATTAGAGCAGTGCATAACCCACTTTCAGGCCATATAAATTCACCACATCATTGTTAATAATTGCTATGGGCCTTTGTGATTTTTTCTGTCATTTTATAAATAAGAGCAAACCCACAGCTCTGATAACTGAATCAGCATTTATGACTTTGATGCTATTTCCAGTATAATATGTACCATGGCCTCTTGGTACTGCTTCGATCCTACAAAGTGCAGAAGTATTTCTTTTTCCTTGTTGTGCATGTATAAAATACTGGAGAGCTGGCTTTCAGCAAGAATTGAGGTTATTCAGACTCTGAAAGAAGGTTATTTGAAACATTCTTTAATGTGAAGAGTCATACAAATGAAATGAGGATTTTTAGTGAATTTCAAGGGATGTAAACCTAAAGTTATGTCCTTGAATATTTTCAGTGTCACAAAAAATTCACCTCCAGGATCTATTAGGAAGTAACATTAGTCTAAATTTTTCAGATTTCTTCAATAAGTATTTGGATTTCAAACTGCTGCAAAATAAATGTTTTCTAATAGAAAGGTGTCAGTAAATTGCTAGAGGGCCCATGGGCTACTACTTCTTTTGTCAGTGCTCCTTTTTTTTTACAGTGATTAGAAAATTATATTAATAGATTTCTATTTAATTTTGTAGATGACTCCAGAAAATAAGAAAGGAAGGAGAAAGGACTGGTGCTGTTTGAATGCCATGATCCAAACTGATATATTCCATTACAATTAAATATATGATAATATATGTGAGAAATGAACAATTCAACTATTTTTATAGAATGAATGCCTCATAAAACAATCCCTCACAAATGACTTGCAGATCATTCTAAAGTCAGCTGCCTCAGTATGAACTCTTCCTACAGTGTCTTTCTAGCTGAGCAAGAAAATTCTTTACAGTGTTATGAAAAGAAGAGGTGTCAAATAAAGTAGGAAAGCAGTTGTGTCTCTGTACACACCACTAGCAAAGATCAGTGCCAGAATGGATTTTTGGAATGGCCCCAGGAAAACAAGTAAACCTTGAGAAAGAGCAGAAGAGAATTCCGTAATTATTAAGAAATTATAAAAAAAAACTATGATATCAGGCTGATCAGGCTTAACTATTCTGTTTATTTAAGAGGCCAAAACATGGCTCAAACACAGTACATAGTTATTTGCACCAAGAAAAGCCATCAAAGGAAAGACTTAACAAGACTCAATGGCTACAGAAAAAATCAGAGAAATCCAGACTGGAAATAAATCTGAAGTGTATATATAAGCAAGTTTTAAAACAATCTGTTGCAGAGGGTCTTAAACTCAGTTGTATGGCTCCTCTCAGACAAGACTGTGCATCTTACTAAAAGATGTGCTCAGCAAGCTTTCACAGTGCTCTCAAAATCTGAAATAGTTTACTACATGAGGATCTGTAGCCTTACCATTTAAGGATTTTTCTATA
The DNA here is from genome assembly GCA_013398275.1 of Promerops cafer. Taxonomy (NCBI): domain Eukaryota; kingdom Metazoa; phylum Chordata; class Aves; order Passeriformes; family Nectariniidae; genus Promerops; species Promerops cafer. Next base: position 279,190 of record VZSE01011727.1, on the reverse strand, counting down.
TTTCACAGACTTTCAATTTTTCAATTCCTTTAAGTAATAAGGATCTATAAAAGCATGAACATCATTTGGCTAGCACTGATTTTTCCTCATTTTGAGACTTCTTTTTAAATTTTCTGATGAATAAGAACCCTGAGCAGTACAGTATACTTTTACTACTTAGAACACATAAACTAAATGAAAAAAAATTAAATAAACAGTAGAAATATAATTTTTTTAATTGCCTAGAGGGTTGGCCATGTCACTGTTGCTCATCTGCATCTGTTCATCTTCAGTGTACAAGCTGCTCTAACTAGCAGTAGCAGCATCTTTGAAAGAAAGTTACTCCTTAAGTAGTGATCTGAACTTCTTGACGACAGTGATTACTATTTAATCTCCAGCCACGTGTTATTTCAGATCCCTCACATTTTTCTTTAAAGGAAAATTCTGAAGTGCATTATGAGTCAAAAAATTCATTATTCCTTCCCCAAGATCTTACTGGATGCTTTTCCCAGCAGTGAGGTTTCCCCAGCTGCAGGACTTTAGGTTTTCCTCCATCCTGGACCTGGCAACTCACCTCACTTGTTATACTTAAGTCCCTTTGCAGTCAATAAACAAGACTTTTTCTTTCCCCTAATTTTGGAAGGCATTTCTCAGAGCATAGCTAACAGACAGAGAAACAATCTGAATGGAGGTGGACAGAGTTCAGCTAGGAGATGTGGTTTAGGCTCCATCTCCAGACTGAAGGACCTGGTATATAGGAGCGGGTTGGGTAAGAGGAACATCTTCTGTCATTGAAGCTGCTTCAGTACTGAGGTGAGTGTTTTAGCTGCAGAGTTATTTTAGTTTGGGCAGGGAATCAGGGAATACCTATTTTGACTGCAGAGTTTTTGACAGACTGGCTTATTACTTGCAGTCTGACACAAGAATTTGATTTTTCTTTTTACAAGAACCAATTGAAAGTGTTAGGGCAAATATGGAGAGAGGTGTCAAATGAACAACTGGTTTAAAACTGTCAGAGACTCATAAATTATGGAGCACGGTATCACTGAGGACCTGAATAGTAACATCTCAAGTAGTATTGATTCTGCACTTCCCCAAATTGGCAAAAAACCCCTAGAACAAGTATCAGCTGCCATGGCTAGGTTTGTCTGCACACACAGTTTCCCTAGCTAAGTTCCCAAAGGCATGTTAAAATGAATGCAGGTTTTCTTTATTGATATTCAAGCATTTTTGCCTGCAAGAATGTATAATGGTTTTGAAGTCAGATTTGACAATAGTTATGACATGCTATGCAAATATTGTCAAGCCTACTTCCACTGACTGTAGTGGAAAAGCCTGAACTTGAAACTGTTTATACTAAACTTCCCCACTGAACAAAAGCTAAATCTGCAGTAAATAAATGTTCCTGTGAAAGGTGAACAACTGACAGAAAAGGAGTTTTAAGTAATATCTGTCAATAACAAAAGGACACACAAAAAGAAACAAATAGAGCTCTAGATATAAACAGGGTTAAAAAAATTCCATAAGGTAACAAAACAGACCTGTGTTGATGAAATGAGTAATTACTGACAATGACTCAGATGCTAATGATAGAGACTGTCTCTAAGGCATAGGAACACATCTTGGCCAACATAACTTTCTGCTTCCTCTTATCACACCAAACTAGCAGTGAGAGACATTCCTTAGTGATCCTTCAGCAGAAAGTAGAAAATAAGAATCTGAGGGAAAAGACCAATTTTGGATTGAAATAAAACCTTTCACAAGGACTACAGAAGTTGTTCTGAAGAATATGTGGATTAGATCAGACTGTGAAGTTTTCTATTGTTGTTTTAAATCAATGCCTTGAAGAACATTCTGAATATTGCACAAATAAGTTCAGACTATTTGGCCAGGATAATTTTATGTTTTATATATGGGTAGGAAAGAAATCCAAAAACCTGAGATCATGTTGTATAGGCCAATATCTCAAAGCCTGATTGAGTACTAAACCAGAATTAAAGATGAACTGAAGAATTATACAAGTGGACAGATATTTGTGATCATAAACAGAGCTAGGGGTTTTTTTTTTGTCTTATTTATACAGTGACCAAGACTGTGAGTCTATCAAAAATAACTTTAGCGTTCTGTGTGACAGAAGCTTAAAAGCATCTCTGCTCATGAGGCATGGCAAAAGTATTCAAACACATATCACCATGTTTGAGAACAATGTCTAGTGAGAAATCCTGCAAGTACTTTTAGCTAGTCCATGATAAACACCTGATTCACTGTTAAGTAGAAAGATAATTTGAGCTAAATATTTTATTTTGTTTGTTTTCAAGTACTGTCCCTTTTTCCTCATTTTTGCTTGCCATCAGGGAAGAATAAAAACTTGGTTATACTTGAGTTTTCATTGTGATTTTAAAGACTACTGTTTCCTGAAGCAGTGAGCCACCATAGTTCTCTAGAAGTTACTCTGTTAAAGCACAAGATGTTTCTTCTTTATGCAACCTGTCATGACATTGAGATAGTCTTTACGCCTTAGAAAAGGAAGGAGCAACTCTCTTACATTTATATAATCTATTAGCAAAATCAATGAACCCAGGACCCCCAGAACACACATAACATTATCCATGTCAATAAGTTGCCACTCATTACATTTCTCTGCATCATTAAAATGAGCACCAAAACTGCCCAATCATTGCAATCAGTCAACTGCCTTTCCCAAATGAGTAATTACCTCACTGTAAATTTTTAAGAATGGAAGAGCTGCTTCAAAATGGAAGAGCCCTGTGTGTTATTTCAGTGTTGGCCGTCCTTTTCTATCATACCTGCTGACACAGAAAAGTATTGAAAGGACAAATTCTGAAACTGGGAAAATATGAACCAGAACTTCAGCAGAGTTTTCTACACAGATCTTATCCTTTACTTGGCCAACTGACTGTAAAATGGTAGTGAAGTTTTAAAGCCAGAAGTTTTGACTGCTTTTCCTAGATTGCAGCCACCCAAGATTTCCTTTCAGTATGCCTGCATGCGAGGCATTCGAGTTTCAGAGTCGTACAAACCCTTCAGAAGGTGCAGCATGGCAAACCTTGGGGCTGAGAAGTGTCTTAGCCCTGAAATGAAAGCCTCGCTGCAGCAGCCCTCTCCACAGGCATCACTAAGCTGTCTTTGGTCCCAGAGTGGCACTGCTTGTCACCTGTGCAACTGTGGTGGCTCTGTGGTGGTTTGTCTACTCTGAGTAGGGATGTGAAAAATATTTGATGTTATAGTACCAGTTCACTATAAGGAAGAAATCGATAACCACTGAACTGCTAGTTTATCTGTCTCCTGTAAATTTAGTAGATAGCATCACTGTATCATTCCTCATTTTCTATGGCATCCTAAATATGGTTGTATTACTTTCTAGATAATATAGATGGAGATAAAACACACACAGTCAGGATAACCAATACAAAAATGGGTAGAAAATTGCTGATCAAAAGCCTTTCAATGAAATATAGCAGCTTTGAATGTCTGTTCAGGTAGCACATACACAATAAGGGAAAATCATCAGTCTCAGGTTTAGATTTTAATGAAATCTAGTTCAATATTTCATTACAATTACTGTTGCAAGGATTCCTTTACAGCACATTTTCCAGGAGAATTAGAGCTTAATCAGTCATATTGCAGAAGATAGGCATTTTATGGAATATCTTCTTTAACAGATTTTAAAAATAATTTTAATTGATGCTAATAACTATAAGACCTGATGCTGTTTTTTTTTTTTCCTTTAGAGTCATGGACTTTTCCTATATTGTTAATTTCCAAATGAAGTATGTGAAACTAAGATGAAGAGACGCAAAATATGATGTAACAAACTTATATGGAATAAGGCTAATTTTGACTTAATTAAATAGCGGGAGAGGGGAGAAAATCACATCTTCATGAGATTTGATGTGAGAACAGATTTGCATGAAAGACGTATAATCTGATAATTAAAGGCTAAGTATAGGACAACCTTTAGCTTTATACTGCCTCTCTAGGCCATGTTGCCACAAATAATAAATATTTAGGACAAAATAGCTTTTTTTCCTGACTGACTGAAAACACAAGGTTTGGTAGTGGATTTAATAGAAACAGTTGTTTAAGGACAAAAGCTTCTGTTTCAAGGTCTCAACCAATCAACTGACACTTGCCAAAATGCATAGATTAAAGGACTTCACCAGGAAAATCCTCCATCCATTTTTTAAAACTTGTCACTAATCTATTTTCTAGCTGGATTTTGAATTGTGGTAGCTACAGTTCATGTCAAACTAAATTTGGATTTTACTATCTAAATGCCAATAGAACTTTAAGAGCTATTTTTTTTCCTATATTAAGTGGTGTTTTGTGAGGTATCCCCTGCCAAAGAGTATGCTGTGAGTCGTTACAGGTGGGGGCTATTTTCATTATTCTTGTGGGTGAGCCTGTCCTGTGATCAAGAATGCTGGCTGCATTTCTAGGAAGATGTTTTCAGCTGAGTATCTCAAAATACAGAGTCATAGGCTCTACTTTGGTTGTGTGCTTTGGTGAGCAGGTGTGCAGGTAAGACATCCAGAAAAATATATTCCATTTAAAAACAGGAACAAGAACATGAAAGGCATCCAAACTAACACATTTATATGGTTGTGTTGCCTCTGCCCAGTCCATGTCTCTTTTTATTGTCTGCCTGTTGTGCTTTAAGCAACTGGGGAGCCAGAATACTTATGAATGAAATAATGAGGGCCTTTATGAACCTCTCATGGCTCAGAATCAGGCCACAGTTTCCTGAATGGTCCCTTGGTGACTGAAACTGTGTGAAGTGCAGTGTGGTGGTACCAGTCCCCCTATGCTGGCTGTCGTGGATGCCTTTAATTGGTCCCTTAATATACGATCAAAATTGTCATCAAATTACTTTCTTGTTATCAGCCTTTAAGCAGACGTGAGACCCAAACAATTCCCACACAGAATCAGAATCTCTAAGTTGAGATGAGGCAAAACAAAGAAAACCTGTAACACTTCTTTTGTGTCACTGAAGGCTGTTACCCTAGTTTGGTTCCTACAGCAGTAAACTTAGCCTTTTCACAAGCACTCAAATTTATGAGAGAGAGGGCTATTTGCTTCTTTTTTTTTTTTTCAGTTTGAAAAGGAAGTTGCTCCTGGCCTGAAACATTACAAGCCAAGGTTCAGCTCAAAACATATTTTATGGCTGAGTTATTGCAAACCATTTAAATTAAGGATTTATAATGGAAATGCTGACACAACCTAAACTCTAGCTGTTTGAATGGCATCACTATAATTATATGAGAATTTAATGATCTCAGCTGCAGCTGAATTGACAAGCAGCATAACCAAATAAACACCAGCATTTATACAGGCCATGAGTGAGAAAAAACATAGTAGCAGACCTGGGTAAACATGCTCATAGGAACCTGATGGAAATTTTCATGGGAAAAAAAATCGGGAATATTCCAGGCTATAAATAAATACCACCTTAATTTCCTTTAGAGTGAAAAAGAATAGAGTCACGATGCAATTACAGAGTCCTCCTCTCCCTTTATATAAAAAGCATGTGAGACCATCCGGAGAAACACAGGATGTGGTAAACTACAGACTGACGAGTGACTCATCAATAAGATAAAAATAGATTTAAACTGAGGAACGAGCTGAGAGAAATGGGTTTAGCAGTGAGTAGCAGGCAGGGAAAAAGGGAAAGATTAAGAAAGCTAAAGAAAGAATTGGGAAGTACTATTCCAGAACATGCATTTCATTTCTAGCATCCTTTTCTATATCATATCTTAACTAGAGTTAAAAAAATTGCTTAGTGAATATTGTGCACTCTGCTTGCAAAAGCAAATTTCATACACAGACTTGTGTCCAAAAAAAACCCACCTTTTACACTGTGACCAAATTATTAATATCAGTATTTTTCTACTCTCAGATAAAGCTATTTCTAATAAAAAACAAGTTTCTGATGTTGAGTATTTACATTTCATTTATATAGTTTTTAATTTGGCAGGTACTTCTTTTGTAATATATTCCTCTGCAAATTCACAACCCTACTTCACACCTTCAGGGTAGCACTGAGTATGTGTAACAGTTTCTAAAGCAAACTTTCCAGGAGTCTGCTCATATATCAACATGTTCTTTAAGAACACAGTATATCTATTCATATTTCATTAAGCAACCATCTTTTCTCCCTTTCATTTTTTTTAAATTTTAATTCTTTCCAAAGGGCGTCTGACCCTGACAAGAACTTGTGTAATATCATACCACGTTTTCATGAGATATCCTGATCCTCATAGATCAATGAGAATTTATGCATTTATTAATGATATCCCAGAGACTTACAGGATTTTGTTCAACACTTAATATCAAAGAGCTCTATCATTTATTTCAGTGATCATAGCATTAAATCCGTATGTTTTTTATTTACACTATATTGAACATGGAGAGAAAAAGGCATAAAGAATTAACAGACAACAAACTAAGAGGAAACCCTACTCTTGTTTGATCCTCAATAACAAAAATCATATACTTCTCCCCCATTTAAAAAGAAACTATAATTTCAATGGTCATATTCAGAATAATTTAAGAGTCTAAAGCTGAAATGTAAGCAAAACCTAGCTGCAAGGGCAGAAAAGTCTGCACGATAAAAATATCTATGCAAGCTGTCACCTAATTCTGGAAATCCCTACATTCTAAATTTTTTAATGAAAGCACATCAAATCTACCTTTTTTTTGGTATTGCTTTTTGCTGTATACTATAGAATCTTTGTATTGACCATGCTGATGAGGTTAACATCAGCCTGATGTCTAAATTTAAACAGAATCCTGAAATTGGGTTTCTCTGCTGTCTTCATTGGTTCTAGCCTTTATTGTGAGGGTATTTGTTCTATTTTGCTAGGGAAATACAGAATAATACATAGAAAAAAAATCCCAGAATAGGTCTGGAAAGTAAGATTTCATTACCAGTCTGATGGGTTTAAACTTTCAGGCCATAGAGACTCCTTTTGATTCAGCTCATTGGTGCAGTGTATCTTGAATTCCACCCTACTCAGTGGCTCTGGGCTCAACAAATGTGACTGACACAGGAGTAGAAATTTCTGATTATTTATCTCCTGCTTTCTTGGACTAATCTAAATCTGAATATCTGAATGAAAACTAGATCTGATATTGAACAGTGAAGACTGTTCAATACATAATTCCTGGCAGTACAAACATCACTCAGAAATTGTACTGGCGAGAAAGGATTTAAAAGGGTAAAGGGTTAACCATTGTCATTTGGTTAAAAGTGCAGATAATTAATGGATTAGTATCATCAATTCAAAATTAAAAGATAATGGAATTTTCATCAGGACTTCGCTGGCAGAGATCCAACAGTAAGATAAATAGCAGATAACAGGAAAAAATTAATTACTGATTATGATGAAAAACTGCAATACTCCTGCTTTTGTTTCCTTTTTATTTCAATCTTAAGCAGAAAGGAAGCTCCACAAAAATAGAAAGATAAACATTAATTCATATATGCTTTTTTGAGCATGCCAATTTATTTCTCATCCCTGTTTTTTTAATGCTTCTGACATAACACGAGCCTTGTGTAACAAACTAAAAATAGAAATCCACCAAACTATTTTAATGAGTCAAATGGCAACTAACATTAGTATCTGATTTTAGTCAGAGTGTTCTTGCTATTGTTGTGCATTTAGACTTCATAGCTATCCTAAGGAGACTTTTAACCACACTAGCACTGCAGGAGAGTCAACATAAAATCAGATGGGTAATTTTCTGTGTCAAAATTTGCCTTGAATACTAATCCTAATACAGTTTCCTAAGAAAATTTAATTTTCTAATTGTCTTTATCAATTTTTCAAGATATAAAAATTCATATACAAGCAGATCAGGGAAAAAAAATTTGAAGGGACATAAGTACTTCGAATTCTGCCTTTGTTTAAATTGAATACAAATAGGGAAATAAAACACTTTTGAGTGCACTTTCCATTTATTTCCAAATATAGGGTTTCTAGCCTTTTAATTATTAAGCATTTTCTATCTCCACTTACATAATAATTGTGTGAAACAAATCTGGAAATACCAGTACTAAATGATGCATATTTATGGAGTTGGGCTTGATGATCCTGATGAGTCCCTTCAAATTCAGCATATTCTATGATTGTTTTATTATCATGAAAATGAACAAAAACTCATCTCATTTGATAAAGAGTAGATGAGATATAATGTGTTGCAATCATTTGATAGCATAGAGAAGGCTTGCTTTCCTTGATATCCTCCTAAATTATCCTTCCTTTACACAGAAGTTTTCCTGAGTTTAGTCTGTTTTACTAAAACTATGGATTCATTATCATCACCAGATTGCTATGTATTATATCTAATGGCTTAGATATTAGGTACTATAAATATATCTAAAACACCATGCTAATCTATTGTAGGAAAAAAATAATAGCAGCAGGACTGAAAATTGATCAAAACTATTTTCATTAAAAGAAAATAAAATTGCTTCCCAAATCAAAGAATATATTTCAGAGGAATTTTTTAATTAAAATGTTACTATTTACAATACCCTATGCTAAATATTTCATATACTAAATATTTATAAATATTCAATGTTTAATATTGACCTAGTATTTAATATTTAATTAGATTATTTTTGGTTCAAGTCTGCTGAGTATGCAGAAATTTCTGTTTGGTTGTTTTTTGTTTTTTTTCACTGGACTAAATATTTAATTTGGTTTCTTTTTTTATTTTCTTGGATTCTAAGGCCTAAAATGGAAAATAGGCACCTCTATGGAAATCATAGACGCAGAAATTTACTCATCTCTTTTTTTCATTGAGTTTAATTTTAGGACTGTAAGCAGAAAGTGCCAGCTATCTATATTTTCACCAGAAATGCTTCTTTTATAGCTAGAATTCTGCTACAAAGAATGCCTCAAGTTTAAATAGATAGGCCATTCAGCTCCCTTTAGTTGGATCGAGTAACTCGGTTCTGCGTTGGTTTTTGGCCTTTCAGACCTGATACACCAAAGTGTATCCTCAGCACACTTATTCGATCAGGTGTGCCCTAACTCAGTGTGGAGAGGAGTCTCCTTGGCTTTATGATTAGCACAGTCACTGGGGGTGCTTGCCAGAGGTGTCCGGGCCAATCCACAAGACAGAGCCATACGGTCTCATGGCTAGGATGCTCCTGCTGGGGCATAGATCCCCTCCCCATCTCTGGCACAAGGGAAAACTAACATGAGTTATTGCAGTATTGGCTGAAGTGACTACGGCAAACGAGGTCTAGTCGCAGATGAGCACCCAAAACACTTCACTACGGATTCTCTCTGGCCCAAGGAATTTAATAGTTCTGTTTAAAGCTGAGCATGATGTACAGAGGGTGCCCTGTGCAAAACGTGGCTGGAATTGGCTCTCTGCTACACCCTGCAATCTGAGTGCTCATATCCCTTCCAGCACACATGTGATCGTATTGCTGGTGTTCTCCATTTTCTAAGTTTCTCCTTATGTGGAAATCTTGGGTCATTCATTCTGTTCTTCAGATGCTGAAAGGGATGTTCTTGCTGTGTTTTGAAGCCACTGACTTTTTACTTAGATTTATCCCCAATGTTTGAAACCACCTTTGCTCTTTACACACTTGAGGTTCCTTTATTTTCCATGGCCTGCAGGGAGGGGTAGTTTAATATTCCAAATCCATATCAAATATGATTTTAAAGAGAAGAGGAAAAAGAAGAGTGAAGATGAAAGAAATAGTAATAAGATCACAAAGCTGCATAAACCAGCTATATGTGCTGCTAATGGGTTCTGTTATATCATTTTTATCACTTCAGATTCCCAGGATGCCCATCTGCTTTTGTTGACTAGTTTCTGTTGCATTTCCTGGAAACTGTTTGTTCTGGGAAGCCTGAGTGTGAATGACAGTCTTATATATTAATTCAAGGAAATTAGGGTAAGTGAGTACAATACAGGGTCTCAAGTGTGTTGGCTAAGTGATGCCAAAGAACAGATTTAAAATGTAGGGAAGTTTGCAGTTCTCATGATGCAGAGTAGCAAAGCACTCATTAGAATTCTAGCAATGTTTCTGCTTATTTTCAAGAAGTATGTAAGCTGTAAAATGAATGACAGATAAGCTTTGCATCTTGGGAAGTGTGTGATAAAATTACAGCAATTTAAGATAAAACACATGAAGAGTTATCATTTTGACACTCTATTTGCTAAAAAATCCTCTCCTATTTACTCTACAATGCTTTAGATGTTTAGTCTGAAATATATGCCTGTGTCCTTTATCCAAAAACATGTGATTCCTGTTGGAGAACGTGGTACCATTATTCCCTACTTCACTTGTTTTTCAGCATCTCCTCTGCAAAACTGCATCAATTGCCTTTTATAGTGACATAAGACCTAATCAGAGGGTCTGTTGTTCAGAAGGGAATAGCTTCTGAAAGCATGAAAATAATGACAAAAGCATAACGCAAACATTTTAGAGGTGGTTCCAAGAACAGTGCTCTTTTCCAGTGAGGATTCTCTACTGTCCAAAACCAGCCCTGAGCTCGTGCTATTGCCTCCCATTAATATGGTACAGACCTTCTTAGCTTTGCAGTCTATTTTCTCAAAGCTTGTAGGAATTACAAAAACCTTTAACTGTACCTAGCAACTTTGAAGGTAACAAAGTGGATAAAAATTAAAAATATGCTAATGGGGAGATACCATTGCTGAAGACTTGTTTTCTTAGGCAATCAGCTTTTTTTTTAAAAAAAAGGAAAAAAAATAACAGTGATGTGGAATCACAGCTTACTTACAAAGAACATAATCAATGTGAGAACTTTGTGGATCTATTATTTCAGAAAAAATTTCAGTGAATATGTGTCTTTGTAAAAATCCCATGCAATTAAAATGATAGCCATACTGGTCAACCCCAGTTTTACAGATAAAAGTTTCTTGAGTTGGTCTGCAGCATTCATTAATAGACAGTTGACTCAGTTTTCTTTACACATTCTTGTGTGTGTCCTTTTATCCCTCTCTCTTAATTTTTTTCCCCCAATAGTTCTTTAAATATAAAATCCAGAGGCTAGTGCTGCATTTATTTCTGGTCTGACTTTCAGCTGCTGGTTCTTTTACACCTCCTGCTTCCATCCTATCTGCACATAGGAGCATGAAAAAGTGATGGACAGAGAAGACATTTATTGCTTATGCTGCAAATAAAGCCTCAGTGATCAAGAGGAAAATTATTTTCTAATACTTTAAGACCTATGAGTCTGACAGGAAGGCAAAAAGAATCTCCTTGCTCAGAAACTACCCAAATCTAAATGTCAGGCTTGCAGATGACTAAAACACATAAAGTATGATGAGTGATCATCTTCTGGTTTTAGACAAAACACAAACTTCCACTACAGCAGAGGATTTTATATAGCTCTCTGGTATAATCAGATTTAGCTTCTGTGAACTTCTATAAGTTGTTCCATTTAGTCATTTCTTGGAATGTCTGTTATTTAGTCTATCTCTACTGCTGGAATTCTCTTACCCAGTGCTGAAACAGTGAACCCTTTCTAAGTATCTTTTGATATCATAATTGCTCAATAACAGATCCATCCTAAATGTAGAAGTTCTAGAATAAAAAAATAATACATCATCTCAATAAAATAAGATTTCATCCCTACTTAAATATTTCCATGTATTGGAGAAATAGAAAAATCTGCCAGCACTGCAACTGGTACCTTGACTCTTGCATAAAGACTAAGAAATCAGCAGAGGCAGAGTTTTCTTCCCAAAATTGGTTCAGTGATGACAGAAGTATGTAGACAATTTATTTCAAGACATTGGTCAATACTTTAATTTTACTTTTTTCTGACAGAACCAGACTTAAGTGATTTAAGAAAGATCAAAATGGGCTCTTGAACAGTACAGGCATTTCTGTAATTGTGGTGAGGAATCCTTTACTCCATATCCCAGAATGACACATCTCATGCCCTCAGGCCTTATTTCAGCTTCCTCTGAGTGACAATTACACAGTGTTAGAATGTGAATATGACATATCTTTGTGCTTTTTTGTTTGTTTGTTTTGAGAAAATTTAGAAAGCCCAATTTTTATGTTCTTCACCAGCTGCATGGTGAAGCAGAAACCAAACCATGGTGTGCCACCATCCAGGACAGGTGATCTACGTAAGACATTACAGACCAGCCTGTGGCTTACAGGAATGACTTTTCAAAGGAGGCAGCACAGTTCAAACCTCTCTTCATGAAGGAGATCATCCTAAAGTAAATGGGGCATTGGTGAAAATGTAAAATGCGTCGCCCACACCCACCCCTCCCCTCCCCTGTTTTTCCCTGAAAAGATGTTTACATATTCCACTAGAGAAACAGGGAAACAAGAAGAGAAAACTCCGGGACCTTTAACGTTCATGTTGTAACATCTGTTCCATTAGAGTGGTTTTTTTATACTTTTTTGCACTAAGTAACCAGTTAAGCAATGTGGTTTTGCAGTATCCAAAAACTAAATTGAGGATACTTTGTAACAGATTATCCTTCCAGTGTGTCTAAAATCTGTTAGTGACATAAAGGTAGAATGTTTTAATTAAGATATTACCTTAACAGTGCAAGTAACGAATGCCTCACAATACATTTATGGAAAACCAATTTAGAGCTTGCGCACTATCATAATTACAATTTTCAAAAGTCTCTAAATGCTTATTTATATAATAGAATATAATGGCTCTCAAGTGATCATTTATATCTACCTCACAAATACCATCCATGTTTAGAAGCTCTTTACGACATCCTTTTGTCTGGACGTCCCAATATGCATGTGATAACTTTGCTTTTATGATGCAATTTATGATGTCATCAGTTAATTTAGTCATTTATTCTGGTGTTTCCTTAATTTTCTCATTCCTGAACAGAAATATAGCAGTTATTTTACTTTCTAGGTTTACATCTTGCACAGGTACTGCAGTCACTTGTTAGGACCTGTAAAACTTAGAAGAAGGCATGAATTATATGGGAATAATATACATCTGACCTGGTGTGGTATGTCAGAAGCAGTTTCAGTTTTTTGTGAGAACTTATGCACAATATAAAATAAAAATTGTTGTAACTCTACCGAGTTGATTAAATGATGCAAAACAAAATTAGGAAGAAGTACTTTTTACACAAGTCCTACTTAGTAAAATATAATTTCAGACAGATGAAGAGATAAGATGGCAAGGACACATTTGTTTAGGAGCCTAACAAGGGGATGAAGTAGACTGGAATTTTGACCTATCTGAAGATGGGGGTCTAATTCAGTCTGTACTTGAGTAAGAAGTTCCACAGAGGAGAAGCCAGGACCTAAGATACTTAGCTCGCACACGTACAACTTACGCTAAATATTTTATCGTACATATGAGAAAAAGACCCAGGTTCCTCTCAAAAAGACCCTTGGAAATACTGAAGAGCACAATATTATTTGCTGCCAGTCAGGACAGTTTTGCATAGCAGATAGTATCCGATTTTCATAAATGGCTAATATTCTTATGTGACTATAAATCAAATGACTGTGTCATGATTGTATACCTCCAATCAGGATTTCCTTTGTTATCTTCTTCAGCTTCCCTATATTGATTATAAGATTGTTCAGTGGTCTAATCACCCAGAGCCATGATAATTTACTAAAATGGAGCTAAAAAATGTAACTACACAGGGAAAGTGACTACGAAAGTTTTAAGTTGCTGATGCTATCTTGAAAAGAATGTCAGCACTTGCACAGAAATGTGCTTTGAGTGAGAAGCTCCGTTCAACAACAGATGACTTGTATTTCTTCGACTAGTAATTGGTTAAATAGCTGGCATTAGTATACAAGGACCTCATAGGCCACAGCTGGACTGAGCATTTGCAAAACAGAACAATGCACTGAAAAGCTTTCTAATCTTGCCATGATATGAGCGACATTCTAAGAAACATCAGAGAGGCAGATAAAAGCTAGAAGCAGAACACCTAACCTTTCTGCAGGGAAATCATGCCCATGATGTCAGATCAACACTTAAAACACCGATATCTATTTAACAAAATATAAATATGAGGTAATTTTTCATTTATAGTCATTATATGAAAAATAGAAGGAGCCTCATTAGAATGATTTGTTGTCAGCTTCTGACTTCAGAACTCCATTCATTCAATCACAGTTTGAAGTATCATCTACAAGAGTCTACACTGAACAAATTGGTAGAAATAATACAGCAATTACTTTGAAGGACTGAACATCAATACCAGGATTTAGGACATTTTCAAGGAGACTAGTCATTAGTAAGCTTGTGAGTTGCTATCTAAAACAATTGCAATAAGCTCTTTTTGCATCCTGCATCTGTTACTGATTACACCTTCTAAAACTGTGCTCCTGGCACCTCTATATGTAGAGGTTCTATGGACCAAAGTGAGAGAGATCTAATTGCACATGGAATAAAATATTTTTCTGATCATCAAAGGAAAAAAAAGATCTTACCAAGCCTGACTGAACCAGAAAGATTACCAAATGCTATTTACCATACCCTGACTCAGAGCATTAAAAAGTCACTACTCACTAAGCCATGGATATGAATTCTTCTGTACTTTGACTCAATTGACTTCACAAAAATTACATTAGTAAATGTAGTTTTCTATTAGGTTTTCTTTGTCGGGGTCAGTAAAATATTATTAGCCAGCTAGGCTAAGATTTAAAGTATTGGAAAAATGGAAAATACTGCAAGAAAGCATGCAGTGCCTTTCAAAACACTATGTAAGATCATCAACACAATAAGGAAGTTTAGACAGATTAATAGGGAATAGTGAAAGATAAACGGTGCTGCCACAAACAGAGATCTGAAATAAGCAGAAAATTCTAGTGAAAATTACTCAAGAGCTCACTTGTTTTAAAACACATTCTTTTAAAACAAAACACTAAGGGGACCTGTAGCTAAATATATGTTTAACTACTGCAAAAGTGTTTATATATTTAAATTTAATCAGTGTATGAGAAAGTTCATATACATCAAAGAAATATGCTGCCATCCCTTTTAGAGACATATAATAATTTTCTCAAAACTAACAAGCACTTATCCTGTGCTAGAAATATAATGCTTGTGAAAATAATTAATTTATCATTGAAAAATTCAAAGTATTAACAATCAAAAATTTCAAGTTGCTATAATATTTATCCCTGTTTTCAAATCAAGTCACTCTTTTAAAATTTCTGTTCCTACACCACTACACCAGAAATATCACTACATCTATAGTGCCAGCAAAATGATGCAATTCTTATCACAGATCACTTTTTCTGGTTGCAGAAATGGCTTTCAAAATGCTGTAAACTAAATGCTCTCAACAAATTGCCAGATAAAATAAAATATTTGATAGACACTGTACCAACAAATGGTTACAGATGTTGAAGATTTAAAAATTAAATACAGTTCATAGACATCATTTAGTGTAAGCTTTGAATTACCGTATGTTTCCACCAGCAGATTTCACTTTGAAAACAGATTCCTTCATCACATTGATTTCACAGTGACAACCAACAGTGTTGAATATTTTAATATATTCAACCACTCATATTGAAAATACCTACAATCATTAAAACCTAGTTTTATATTTGTGAGAAATAAAATTCATACTCAGTCTCTTTTTCCAGTTCAGGAACTGATTCTGATTTCAGAGATCATATTCTGTATTTCCTTAGTAGTTTTAAATGTAATTTGATCCCAAATATGATAACCCTTTAAATTCCCTGATAGCGATCTGTTCCTCTTACTCTCCACAGAAAGAACAAGCCAGCTGTTTAAAGTATGCTTAACACTAAAGCTCTGTGGAAGATAAATATTCAGTTTTGTGGCAAGTTTTGAGGTTTCCCCTTTGCTTTTGATCTGCATTAATGCAAGGCAATAATTTTTAATACAGTATCAAATGTCTGATAAAATGTCTCTAAAGAAGTGAGCTATCAAATTTTCCTTTATTTTTCCCTCCTTTTTTCTTTGGTCTTCTCTCTTTTTTTCCATTTTTTCAAACACAGAAATCTACCACAAGTTTCAGGATTTAAAAAAATTCCTTTGTGTAAATTTTACTGAAGTCATTGTGTTTCTGTGAAATATCACCTTCAGTAAACCCACTTTTCAAAACAACTTCACTTAAACAGAAGGATGCCAGTTATGTCTTCTTATTATTAGGCATGTCATCTCGCAGAAAAGCATTATGGATTATTGCAGAGAGCATTATGGCAAAAATGTGGGGTGTACAAAAATTCCAGAGTAAAGAGCTCCCCATTAGTACGTTTGCTCTAATGCCTCTCACGACGCCGTAAGCAGGACCATGTAAAGCTCTGCAGTGACAAAAAATGTCTGAGTCATCATTCAGCTGCTATCTAGAAACTTTTGCAGAGTAGCATCTGTGTTTACACAAGCAGACATTCCCAATACATCTGTAGATCCAGCACGTGGCACTGATCTCTGCAGTCGGGTCCTCCTCTGTGCGAGCACTGCATCTGCCAGACCAAGTGCAAATAAAAATAAGCTGCATTTGGCTACAGATACTTTCTGAACTTTCAAAACGCTACTAGTTCTCTAACATGAGCTTCAGATGGCAAATGTTTAACAAAACTCTTCTCTCAGACATGAAATTCCAGGCTCCAAACCAATGATATTAATGTTTTTTCCCTGCACCAAAACCGCTTCCTAAGCCTTCTGCAGAAAATGGAACCCATATATTCAAAATTCTACATTATCTAAAAGCATAATACCATATAGGTCCTCTGCTTGAACCACACAACACATACATACATGCTTTATACTGTCACTTGGTCTTTTAAAGATGATATTGAACGCAGAATAAACATCTCTTGTCTAAAATAATGAATTCAGCTCCTATTAACTTCTTAACATTTTGAGAATTGGACTTAAACTTTTCTGAATCCATAGCTTGTCTTCTGCCCTCTTAATTTTGAAAGTGACTCTTAATTTGCAGACTTGACTTTGTTCCATGTTCCAGGTGGTCTTTTCTTCAGTCATCTTTCTTTCTTTAGCCTGAAATCTTACCTTTACACATGGTAGGTACAGATACACTAAACTGTACCTTGCTCTAATTGTTGGCTGCTGTCTGGTCTTCCTTCTGACTGTCATATTGACTTGTCTCCATTGGTTTTGATGCTTGCTCATTTATATGTCAAGAACAGCTTCTGTCCTGACATGGAACCTCAGACACACCTCATTTCTGAGCCTGATCATGCACCTCTCTCATTCCTAATTTGGTCATAACACCAGTAAAAGAACAGAAATTATTACCTTCCACTAGGATATTATTCTAAGTAATCTTTCTCCCTAATTATTGAGATTTTATGGTAGTAAACAATGTTTCCATTTTCCTCTTTAACTAGTATCATCTATTCTTTGAAAATCTCAAAAAAAAAGCTATGACTACAAATTAGCTCAGAGATTTCAGTGCTAGATATTGGATTTTTCTTAATACTCAGACTGCATTATGTTATTTCAATGCTTACAACAAGGGATGTATATTACATTCATCTCTCTCCTTCTGCACTAAAAATCATGCTCTGTCTCATGACTACCAGTTTAAAAGTTAGATTGCAAAATTCTTTTTATTTTCCAGTTAAACATGTATTTAAATATTGCATGAACCTGGCTCGTTTCCAGCACACATTTTATTAAAGCCAGCTGTGAAGTAATTATTGAACATGGTAAAAATGGCTTTTGAGAGTAGAACAATGTGAGTTTTGTCCAATTTTGATTCACACACTGAGCTTTGACTAAATACTACATTCCAAGAACTCACTCTCTTATGAAATGGAGTCTGAACAACTTCAGAAACATAATTTCTGAGAAATGTGAGAATCTAGGTCAACGACTGATTGTAGCAGAATTTGCTAACATAAAGGAGTATGTTTTTCCTAAATAAAAACCATGCTTTCAAGCGCCAATGAAGACAAAATAATGATGAAAACACAAGCAAAATAATTCAATATGAGAATAAAAACATTCCATGTAAAATTCAAACTATACTGCATATATAATTTCTTTTTACAGAAATAAAAGGCTTTGTTGCATTGGGATTTGTAATCTATTGACATTCTGACAGAGATGTTGCATATTTCTGATGTATTTCCCAACATTCATATTTTTTGGGCACATTTGGATGCATATTTTTATACCATATGAACTTCTCACATGCAAATGTATGAATAGGAGGCATTTTTTTAAGCATAAATGATAAATAATTCTCTTCAGGAGGAGCATGACCTAATTTTCTGTTCTTTATGATTACTCATATATTTTCTAAAAAATAAAATTCATACCTCTAGCAGTAAGATTTTAATTGGTTCTGCATTTGCATACCAATGGATAAAAGTGTTTAAAATCCTACAGATATCTACTGCTGGCTACATGCAACCCAGACACTGCTGGTTAAAAAGTGATTAGAAATTAATATAACTATCCCACGTATTCACAGCTTGACATCTGTAATATGTAAAGAATGATCATTCTTAAAGGGGCCATGCTTGTGAATGCTGTGTTTAATTAATGCCCTAGGGAAAGAGAAAAAAAGGAGGAGGAGAAGTACTGCAGCTGAATTTATTCTGAATTTGCAGTGATGTTAAACATTGCATGCCAGGTTTAATGCCATGTATTCATCTAGCTAACATAATGTCTTACTAAGAACAAATGGTGTTCTCTGCCTTCAGGAGATGAGGATTTTGAAGTGAATTTGGGAGTGCACAGTAAATTTCTACTTTATTTTTTCTATTAATATGTGCTAGGCCTGCCACCACAAGCACCCAAGCTGCTCCTTCTATGCAGGACAACTTTGCATAGAGGATACCCCGAATCCTTGTTTATCTGTAGTGATATCTTGAGGTTTGTGAGGAGAAGGATGCTGTGCAGCAGCAATCTGTACAAGTCATACCAATAATTTATATTGAGACTGACACTTCCTTTTTTATTCCTAGCTGCTACTGGTATGTGTGAGAGTACGAAATTGTTTGTGGTATGAAAACATTACATGCAACAGATACATTTAGAAAGAGAAAATAACTGAGCAAATTAAAGTCAAAGACTGAAATATCCCAAACAAAAAATCTTGTATCACAGGAGGAGATTTGAACATCATTGTAGAAGTTAAAAATAACAAAAAAGGAAAATGCTACTATACCATGAAACAGTGCATTGGTACAGCAGAAAACACCTTCTTACACATGCCACAAGAATATTACCCACTGCAGCAGTCCCGGGTCAGGCTCTGCTTGGACTGAAATTTGAAGCTGAAGGAACACAAGATCAGGACAAGAACAGGGTTAGATCCTACCTACCCAGCTGTGGCTGCTGTTTGGAAAACCAAAAGAGAAGAAGCCTCAGCTAAAACTGACAGGCTTAGTTGTAAGCCAGTCCTCAAGCAGTAGGCACTTTAGGAGAAACAGTCTAGATGAATGTCAACAAAATAAACCCAAGAGATCAGAAAATACAGTGTCCCTTACCGACGTTTCTGTCCTTAGCACAAAGGAAATGGCTATGAAGGCTGGACTTCCTAGCCTGTTATTTTTTCAAAGCTCAACTGCTAATTAAGACTTGAAGAGAACATGAATAACAAAGGCCTTTTTGTCTGAGTGAGAGCTTATTTCATTGAAACAGAAATCTGGGAAAACATAAAATATGTATTGCTGTTTGCATCAGTGAAATTTCCATGCTGTCAGTACAGTGATATTATCTCAATCTGCACACACAAAGAGTTGTGTACACTAAATGTCAGACTGAAGTGTTAGGTTATTTAATCTTTATTATTTAACTGTGAACAACGTAAACACATAAATACCTGCAGATGGGAAAGCACCAGGGGCAAAACAATGCAAGGGGATGAGCACAGATCCCACCTGACTTGGTCAAGGCATAAAGGTGCTGAGGCTTGTCCAGCTCTGCCCAGCACCTCAGCCATGGCACCAGCCACAGGGCAGTGCTCTGCCCATCCCATCTAAATTTTCACTACAATTTTCCCATCTGCAAACCCAGACAGCAGCAAGTCCCTGGCCCTACACAGCCCCAGGCTGGGCTCTGTGCTCCGGGGGAGCCTGCACTGACTGTGCTGTCCCTGCAGCCACCCAGGAGAGGGTACTGCCCTTACCATCAGGGCTGCCTGGGGCAGGCATAGCTCCAGGGGAGCAGCCAGGGCCCATGAAGGGCAGGGCAGTGGGGACAGGGATGGCCCGAGGCCAAAGGCAAGGTGGCAAGAGCCATTGCAGTCTTAGGGATCAGCCCTGTGCCTCACCCTGTGGCCATCAGCAGGACAGAGCTGCCCACACAGACTCCAGGCCTAGAGAGGAGGGACACATGGTGTGATACAAATGACAGCCCTGTGGACACCGAGGCATGAGGTGGAAAGCCCTTCAAGCACCTTGAGGGAGATGTTTCTCCTCAGCTGACACCCTCTACCTGGATGTTTGGGCCAAAATACCCACTTAGGCAGTAACAGAGCAGTGGGCACCTCTGGAGGACACACTTCCTGCCTGTAGATCTTCCTGTCAGTCTGTGGGCAGTTCTAGGCAGCTCAGCATGGAATAAGCCTTGGTGTCTTGAATGAGGCGTGTGGCTTTTCACCAGCTGCAGTGGCTGATCTTACTTTCAGGTTGCCTTCCACATCCATGTTTGTGGCAGCATGCCAAGAAGATTTGTCTTTTATTTGTTGTTTAAAAATGGTTGCATCTGAGCACCATTTAGTCCGAAGAAATGCTGCAGTGTTGGTCTTGGTCCTTCTCTCTATTTGGGTACATTACAACAATTGTAGGTAAGTTTGTTTTCCATCTTGACATTGTATTTACACGACTAAAGGAAGTCCACTCATTCGGATTCTTCTAAACTAGTTTCAGATTTCAGCCCCAGGAGTAACACAAGGACAGCATGTGGTAACGCTCAGCTTCAGGCAAATTATCTGAGTCAGAGCATCAGATAAAATACCTGCATGTGTCTTCACCAAAGCTCCCTCCCACAGACTGCAGCCTGACTTCCCTGTTACTGAGGATTCGCTCGGTGTCTTCATAAGCTGCACTTGTGTCTTGGCTGCAGTGTAAAAATATCCTCCAAGTCCGCTCCCAGAAACCATCTGCTTCCTGCAGTGGAGAAGCAGTACTTGGGACCAGGATTCTTGAGAGCAGCTATTTTCACTCTGTGATGACTACTTCAGTTAACAGGCCGCTGTAGCCATCTTGCCCTTACCAAAAAAGGTAGACTTTTTGTCCAATTTCTCGTTCACCAAGAAGACCTACCCATAGGCCCTGACATCTGTGGTGTGGCAGAGGGTCGTGTGATTTATTCAAACTCTAAAGATGATGGTGACACGAAAGAATCCAAGAATGCTCTTTGTGGCAGGATTCCGGACTATGTCAGTTAAACATATTGAAGCCTGAATCACCTTAGGGCTTATAAACTGACAATTAACTCTGATATCATGAATTTATATTGGCCACCTAGATCTAGCAGTTTGCCTCATATATCAATAACAAAAAAATGTCTCTCTAGCACCCGAAGAAGGGAGACTTATCATTGTAAGCAGGAAAAAAAATTTTGACAGACACAGAGCCATAGAGCAATTATTTACATTTAATTTCTGAAAGTCTCAGCTGTGATGTCACCTTCAAACTATTTTAACATAGTAGCAATAATATATGAAAGCATAAAGTACAATCAAACCTTTTCTATAATCATATCAAATATTTTCTGAATTAAATATTGTTCTTTGTTAGAAATAAATAACTTTTCAGCATTTTTTTTGAGGAAGGTTCCCTCCTTTATTCACTCGGATGGTTACTATCTTGCATACAGATACTGCATCAGGAAATGGCAAACCTCATTAAGTCCTGCTTTTTCTTTTTCAGTAAGGATTAATAGAAAGTGCAGAAAGAAAAAGAACATAATAGAAACAGTATATATTTTCCCTGTGGGGCCTGCAAAAAGGAACGTAATGCTTGAAATTTCATAGATTTTTTAAAAACTCTTCATGAAAAAGCAGTAGGACATCTGTGATATTCTGCTTAGTCTAAGAAAATTATGAATACCTTTCTTAAGAGGCCATTTTATTTCCAAGAGTTTTTCTGCAATTCTTAATGCAGCACTGACTGACCGTTCATGAGAAGAAGGAAACCATTCCAAATCTGCAGAATCTGTCCTTTTCCCTACACAACCACTCTGTTCTCTAGGCTAAAAAAGAAATAGGACAAGCAACTATACCACTGAGACTCGGGCTCTCTGACTCAAAATCCTTATTAGGAGGCATAGGCTAATAGCACTTCCCAGAGACCTTGGGAGGTGAGCTGGGATTTGTACAATAGCTGTGTATTGGTAATGGACCCTATTCACCCTCTGTCATACCAACCAGTATCTCAAAAGAGCAATATAGTGATTGTGGGTTATATGTGTAGCCTTTAAAATGCTACATTTTTTCCTTTTCTGCATTCTATTGAAGCATAAATGTCACTTTCTGGATGCTTCATTGACTTTCAGGGCCAAAAATACAGGAATCTGCGATGGCATAACACAACTAAGTATGGTACAACAGATATCTATGCTGCAAAACTCTGCTTTTTGAGATAAAACCAGTTTAATAATTGAAATATTTTTCTTTAAAGTTCCAAAGGAAAACAATCTCATTTTCAGTGCATAAAAATTTTATTTACATAAAAAATAATTTTAAAAATTCAGAAAAAGCAATTTTTAAAGGATGAAATAGCGTTTAGCTTTGACCATCTAATAATAAAGTTCATAAAAAGGGCAGATAATGATTTAATGGATTGATTTAAGTTCTACTGCCATTTTTAAAGTCTTCTTCTTTATAAACATATATTATTGTCACTGGGAGGTTTTATGAATGTGCAGCTACATTCTTACATGCTAATATCTTACTAACCTGTTAAGGGAAAGCATATCTTGAACAGATGAGAGGAATTTCTGAGAATTCTAGGATATAAGACAGGATCCAGTATTTGCACTCTTGTTAGAAAAAAGCAGTTTAACTGACTCTTCTGAAACAAAATCACTCAGAAAGGGAACATACAGGGCAGAAATTATTTTTTATTAACTTCTATGTTTTTCCTTTTTTCACTGTTTCTGCTGTAAGAATGTCGATGTAGTTGATTTCTGGAAAAGGGGCAATTTGACTGATTAAACCAGGATGCTGCACTTTAAATATTCAACTGGTTACCATGGGAACAGTTTTACTTTGACACACAGCTTATCTTGTTTTAAGGAGTGCAGCCTGTTGTTATGGCAATTTGGAACACTACTATTTTTTTTTCCCACACACAGAAAATAAAACAGCAGTTAAAATGGGTTCAATAATTAAAAATCTAAGCCTGATTTAGTATCTTGTACAATGCTGTAGTTTATTAAATTTAACAAATGCAACTTGACCGAACAGAGAAAGAAAGAAGTTCATGAAGATATGAAGATGAAGGATTATAATTTTTGCCCCTAAAAGGAAAATTAGATTGTAGAGGCATTTTTAATTATGAAAATTCACTGTTTTCTGTTTTCATGAAAAAACACATTATTTTGTCTTGCCGATTTCTTCAGAAGCAAAATCTAAATAAATGGATACAGAAGAACCAATACAAATTACTCCCCAAAGCTCTTAGCATTGCAAACGGAATGAATATTTTAACCGAAATTTCATAAACAGTAATACTAAATGATCAGAGTTCTGACCTAAAATAAACATTTTTCAAAAACAGAAACATTTTTTGTGAACCTAAATGTACACACTACTCCCTACTGATACACGCACTTTACATTACATGCTGTAATCATGCACAAACCTATTTTAAATAAGAATGAAATCTACATGCCTTTTGCTACAGGCATATTGAATGAGTCTATACTCTTTAATCTTCAGAAAAACTCAGTCCATGTTTAAACAAGAGGTGGGATGATCCTGTGAGTAGAGGATAGAGCTAAAGGGACATCCAGCCACCAGGAAACAAAAAAAAGAAAATCGGGAAGAAACTTTGATCCAGTTGTCCAGTCTCTAAAGAAGTAATAGAAAAAGTCTTTGCACTAGGCAAGTTTAGTTAGGATCTAACTGATACACTTAAAATTTGAAAGTGCAGTGGGGTTTTCTTTAATCTTTTTTAAGTTATAATATGTACGGATATTTCAATATTTACGAGATTTTTACTGGGGTACTTCTCAACATCCCTATCACTACTTCATTTTTTACTATGAGAAAGAAGTGACTTAGTATATAAGATCAATCAAATTAACTTTGAGTTTCCTCTTCTATTTTGTATATAAATAAGCAAACAAACCTTTATAGATGTGATGTCTCCAAAGATTTTTACAAACAATATTCTGCACAAAAAAAAAAAAATAGGTAGAAATTATGTACGTGATGAATTCACTTCCTGAATATCCATTTTGGGAAAGAAGCATGAAAAGAGGGATTTCAGATCAAATCTGAATGTTGTGCCTCAGGTCTCTTTTTCTCTTTGTCTGTGCAATGGCATCAAAGTTGCTTTGAGTTTTCAATTAGTTTCCTTAAAACACTGTTACTGTCTAGCTGTATTGTCTTCTCTCCTTCCTTCTGTGCCTTTTTTTCCCCTCCGATAACTACCAAGTTTAACAACTATTAGTCCCAGTCTTGTTCCCCTTCCTGGTGTCTGTTTCTAAGAAAGAAATCTTATATCTTTGAGAGCCTCATTCCCTCCATCATTTTGCCTCCTTATTCCTGTTTCTCAGTTTTTTCAATTTTACTCATGATATATGAGGACAGATGTGATTTCAGACATTCCTTTATCTTCCATTATGAAAATCCTACTGCTCCTTTTGTTATGGAGACCATGAATTTGAAAAGTCTTTTCCTGTGCTTCATATATCCACAGAAAGGATGGGGAAGAAACAATCAGAAGCCGTACAACATTAAGCTGGATGCAGCTTACAATATAAAATACTTATGGCTGGCAATGAGAAAGGTAGCAGAGGCAGCTAAATGTCTTTTGACTCTTATTTTATGGGTGACTGCATGAGGGGCAGATGTTTTCCATTTTGCCTAAGGCAACACAAATCTGTGAGCTGGTGGTGAACTCGTATGCAAAAGAATAAAACAGTGATCAGCTCATACAAGATATCAACTCTAAGTATTTGGTGTCTTTTAGCAATGTCCAGTATTAGCTACTAGCTCCTTCTACAAGCCTGTGAAGAAGAAGGTTGCTGTTTACCACTGGGTTCAGGTAGACAGAAGAAGCCCAGACTCGGTGGTGAGGCAGCTGCAGAGATTCCTTTGGGTGGCTGCTCTGTGACTTGCCCAGGGCCTTGCAGAGGAGCAGTGGCAAAGGGTGGGGCAGTCAGCCAGGAGCTGCTTGGGCTCTACCCACCAGCAGGCCCCCAGGTGACAAGCTCTTCAAGGGACGATTTTCCTGTCCTTCCTGTCAGTGGAAATTTAACGTTAAAGAGCTGGTTTGAATTATAGACATGCAGCACTTTCCAATAGTTATGTGAGCAGATGGGAATGCAGTTTATATTGAACATCTGAGAATTTAATCTTATTGTTAAATGTATTAAACAACAGCTTCTCAGTTTCAGATTATTTCTTTAAGCTATTTGGACGTCAGCCTCGTGCATTCCTAATTGGAAGATTCAGCAATATGACTATTCTGTCTGAAATTAGATTTGCTTATTGCTTATGTTTCTTGATTGCTATCAGTGCCTTTCCACTTTTGTTTGCCAGCTTTTTAATCCTGCTATTTTTTTTCATGCCATCTTTTCTGTATTTGTTTTTCATTTTGTTTTCTGAAAAAAATGGGAATTTAACAGTCCACAGATAAGATTATTAAAATACCATTTAGTAAGATAGTAATAGGAGATTAACATGTGATAACAGAGAACAAATTAATCTTTCTCATTAGTTCAATAAACATTCAATTTCTGCTCAATTTGAGAATAATCTTTACCCAGCCTATATATTATTTCTCTTTACTTCCATTAGTTGTATGATGAAATCAGTAGATTTAATTTATATCTTCAAAATTTTTCTTTTAGCTTTTACAAGGACATACAGTAAAACAGTATCTGCGCTATTTGCTCAAGCTAAGCAAAAAGAAAAAAAAAAGCAGAAGCTTTAAACCAATTCTTTAGCTCTGAATCTTTCTTATGCCCACATCTTTAGATCGTTGCAACTGACTACAACTTTCCATTTATAGATTATTGTTACCATTATCACATTCTCTAACACTGTCACAAATGCTTAACTTCCTATTACATCTGGATGCCCCCAGCAATTTCACTGAGTAAAATCCAATTGCAGAAGGAATGCTGGTGAATTTGATAGAGAGATACAGCAAGCTGAAATGGCATTTCAAAATTTTGCTAGATCCTTTCTGCTCAGGCCAGTCCAATTACTCAGCTTGTTCTCATTACCTCCTTTGATATAAGTATTTGATGGTTTGCTGCTGTGCGCATTATCACATATGGAGCTGGCAGCAGTTTGCAGCTGGTTTATGAAGAGTCATTTCCAGAAGGAGGGAAAAAAGCAACCCTGTGCAGACTTAAGTTGGACACCATAGGAGTTTGGTCCTAAGTCTCGCTTTTTAAGTTTACTGTGTGGGCATGGAAAAGTTAATTTGACAAAATCGTGGAACTGTCAAGTTTCTTTTTCAAGGACAGGAGGCCATCATTGCTGTTACTCACTCTGAGTCAGCAATAATTGCAGTGAGGCTTGGGTTCAATCTAGAAAAGTATTTCCAATAGTAGTTTCACTTGTTTATTGAGCAGACTAATGTTTTTTAATAGCAGGACATGAGAGATTGTTCAGCTTGCAAACAGTATGTGGGCCAGAGCTAGAGAAGTAAGCAGGAACAGCTTTTAACTACATCAGAAACCTGCAACGTCAGCTGAACACGATGCGGAAATCTTTGGAACAACAGTGCAGTGTGCCTGCAGCTTCATCTGTACCTGTACTGTAGAACACAGTGATTCTCTGGGGCCACTTGACTTCTGTGTCTCTGGTGCTAACATAATGTTTCTTCTTATTGATTTCTACTTCCCTCCTTCCCAGCATCCCTTAGCACAGCTTCCTAATATCCTCCAAAGGATGCTTATGTCTTTACTCAGTCACTCTCAGTTTCCTTCATGCTTCATAACCATCTGCAGGATGTAGCAGGAAAGATTGCAGAGCTGCTAGCCTATAGGATTCTGTGTGAATGTAAACTCAAAGGGATGCCAAAGCATGAAAAAAACATGAAAATAAGAGTCTTCTTTTCCCTGAAGAAATCAAGGTTTGGAAATTTTGCAGCCTGGAAGGAGTTACACAAAATTAGCTTGGTAAATTTTGTAGATGTGCTTCAGAAAGGAGAAAATAAAAGATGAAAATAATTTTGAAATTGCAATTTCGTTTTGTTGAATTTGATACATTAGCATTCAGAGTTTTATCAAAAAATAACACTTGACGAAATCCATTATTACAGGAACTGACTTCACAAGAAAGTCCTCCTTGGAAAAACTAGTCTGTTGCCAGGGGAAACTTGATGGTATTGATAGTAATGAAAATTCATGGAAAGATGAAGAGGACAAACTCAAGAACAGAAGAGATATCTTGTCCTGTTACTGGCCAACAGTGACTGTGTGTGTCCTCCATTCTCCCTCTGTTTATCTGAACATGTACACCAGTTTGGGGTTTGGGGCTTGCCTGTGTTTTGACACTATTTTTCCTCCCCATTAGAGCCAAAATGGAAGAGACCTGATAAAAGCAGCTGGTCTTCTGCAAAATATCATGGAGGTGTAAAGTTAGATGTAATTTATATATTTAAAGGTTTAACAGAGTTAGGAAATGAGAATGCATAACCATCAGATATTTTGCTTACATAACCTCAGGTTTACTTTTCTCTTGATCAGCAGAGTTTGAGGTAGGAAAGAGACTAATAAAGTTCAACTCAGTCCTATGAGCAAGTAGAGATAATTTACTCTGTTCAAGGACGAGACAGTTTGTGAAGCCACTCTGACAAGACCCTGGCATGCTAAAGTAAAGATGCAGCCTTTGGCCTTAAATTTTGCCTTTGCCGTTTGCATGTGTTTCAACGCACGAAACTACAGTCCATTTAAACTCAGTATTGTCCAATACTCTCCAGTACTACTGTACAATACCCTAAAAAGAATACTGGGTTTGCATGGCCTGTTTTTTTGGTAGCAGGGGGGCCAGAGAGGTGGCTTCAGAGAAACTGCCAGAAGCTTCCCCCATGTCTGACAGAGTCAGTCCTTGGTGGCTCCAGGACAGACCTGCCACTGTCCAAGGCTGGGCCAGTTAGAAATGGTAGTTACATGTCTGTGATAACATATTTTAAAAGGCAAAAACCAGACGCAACTGCAGCCAGAAAAGAGTGAGAATATGGGAGGGGAACAACTCTGCGGACATCAAGATCAGTGAGGAAAGAGGGGGAGGCAGTGCTCCAGGTTCTGGAGCTGAGAAGGAGGGAAGGGTGGGGGAAGGTGTTTTTAAGGCCTTGTTTTACTTCTCATTATCATTCTCTGATTTTGTTAGTAATAAATTCAATTAATATCTGCAATTTGATTTTTGCCCATGACAGTAGTTGGGGAGTGATCTCTCCCCTGTGCAGCTGAAGAAGGGAGCAATAGAGTGGCTTTGGTGGGTGTCTGACATCCAGCCAGGGTCAGCCCACTACAATACCACTGTCCAAGGAGTTTAGTATATGTAATAGTTATGAGAATACTGAATTTAATGCATTAAATGCAAAGGAAAGCTAGAAAAAGCAAGCTTGAAGCACCAGGAAAAATCAGTGGGTGAAAGGTATAGACTATGCTGAAATTCTTTCCAGTTTGCAGAGAAAACATCAGAGAGGAACATGGGCCCACAAAAAAATGAAACAAAAACAACCCAAAAGAATCAACCAACCAAAACCAACTGTTTCTCTTTCCATGTATAAATTATTTGTCAAGCTTCAAAGTTTATCAGCACACAAAAATAGAAATAATCTTTATGATAAAATCAGATGTGGAAAGGAAGAAAGATAAATTCTCTTGATGTATTAACATCTGAAATGCAAGCTCCAGATTAAACATTTACAGTCACTGACATTTATTCCCTTAGTATCTTCAGTCCTTTAAAGATGTTACTACCTTCCTTTCCCATCCTTCTTCTACCCTTGTCTCTGCCAGAGCTTAACTCCACAGGAGTGATGCAGAACACCTTTTATCTCCTCACCAGCACCTCTCAAATCCAATTGTTTAGCTTTACATTGAAGAAAGGGCAAACTCCAAGAGAGCTGCAAGACTGAATACTTCAGGAGCCAAGAAACGTCTGGGTGCTTAATTTTGCAAACTCTTCTGTGAAAAGAGTAACATTGAATAAAAAGTAAAAATGGGGTGGATGTGTTTGAGAACTTACACTGTTTTAGATTCACTAGAATATGTCTTCCAATGCCCTATTTTCTCATTTTCCAGCTACACATGACTAATAACAGGCCTTGTTCTAACCACAGTCAAGTCTTTAGCAAAATTTTCACAAAACCTAGTAGAAGCAAAATTATGCCATTACTTCATTTAAGGAAAAGTTTGTATAAAAATAATACTTCCTTTCATATTTGAACACATCTGTACCACTACATCTTTTAGTGAATTTATCTTTTAACAAATACAGTGAAATTTGGTCCTATGTCGTAAGATAGCTCCTTTGAAGGGTTATTGACATTAGGTTTTGTGCACAACCACAAAGGAAACACTAAATGACATGTTACTCTCCTGCTGCTCCATCTCTGCTGCTGTTATTATGGGAAATTACATGGCAGTCTGAGCTCTGAAGGCTTTGGTTACCTCTATCTCCATGTTGGTGTTGTAAGATTGTGGTTTGAAATCTCAATTAACATTTGCAAAAGTAATTATATATTTCCGGGGTTGATTTTTTTCTAATATATGGCAGGCTCAATTTGCTCATGGCACCATTTTGAGAAAATACATTCAAATAGGAGATTCACAGATGTTATTTTTATCTCATGTTTTATTTCTTCAGCATTATAAAGTGTCTGAACCTATTTTGTCTTAAACATGAACAAAAGAGCCTTTCTATAACAGATTTTCTACTGTGCTAAAGCTTTTTTCCATGTTCACTTTTGATAATTCAACACGGAATTTTTAGGTAGATCTCTCTCCTTCACAACTGTGCCTTACACAGTGCAGCACTGCCTCAAGGCACATAAATTAATGCAGAATGAGTTAGTACAGACTTGAGAACTAATATATGATAAATTACACTGGGTTATATTTTGGGGCAACAGAGCAATGCTTTGGATACTCAAACCACCACGGATGCTACCCATGACACAGCATTCTCATATATGGATATCTGTAGTTTCTTCAGATTAGATTCCCAGCCTTAAGGAAATAAATAAATGTTGCTAAAAGGAAATAAATGTTGCTAAAAGGATTAAAAAAATACTGCAAATAGTTTTTGTTTCCTCAATGCTGTCTCAATCATGTTTTGAAATGAATGAAAGAAATGTAATAAAGTAGAGTTGATACCAGTTTAAGTAGGATATACCTGGGAGTTCTTAAATGGTTATTGATTCCAAGCAATGGCGGTATCTTTTTTAACAAATATAAAACTGAACTTAATGAGTTAGTCAAAAGCTGGGCTAAGAACACACAATGGGGATATCTCTAGGTTTTTTCAGATTTGTGTTCTCTTGCAATATTTATAATTGTTCCAGTGGGAGTAGAGCAAGGAAAATGCTCTGCTCCTGAGAGTTTCTCTTAGACATACCCTTAGTCAGGATGCATGATGGACATCTCATTGTCTTCCAAGTTTCAGTATTAGGATGTACAAATACAGATGAATTGAAATTGATTTGTATTGCTTTCAGAAAGAATGGAAGCACAGCTACAACATATATAGGCTTCTGTCTATCTATTACCTAACTCAATGAGATAATTTAAGTGTATCAGCTCTCTAAAATTGTCCTGACCAGATTAGTTCCTTTGGAAGAAAAAAAAAAATCAGAGTTAGAATGAAAAATATAGTTCTCTGATAACCAGAAAATTAGCATTAAAAATCAGAAACTCTGGTCACTGATTCAAATATATAATTTATCCTAGCCAGAATATAAATGAAGCACATTAGAACAAATATTGCAACTTAAGTTTCTATGCTATGCTTATTTCACACACCCTCATGCCTATGGGCTTGGACTAGTCAAGGGTTTCTGAAAGAATAAAGTGGTAATGATAATAATTAAATGGTGGTTTTCAACTCAAGATATTCATTACTTTCTATTAATTTAAAAAAGTGAGAGACCTTTTTCTGCTGTGTTTTTCAAATATACTTCAGAATTTTTCTCAAGGATTTTTTTTTGCATTTTTTCACCAAATTTCAAACACACGTGTACACTAATGACATCTGTTTACCATGAGAATAGACTTATTAAATTTGCAGATGTCAAAAAACTGGAATGAGTAAATATCCTAATCTAATGTGTTCCTCTTTTATTGAAACTGGATTTCTTGAAAATTTTCTTCAGGAAGTCAGCTAACATTGAGGTTTTTCTTCTAAATCACTAGCAAAGCATTCCAGCAAGGGAGAATTCAGGTGTTCAAATAAAGGTAAATAAGAAAGAGACATGGCTGTCAAAGTCTTTGGGGATATTCTCAAATGTCTCAAATGGTAGCCCACATACTGCCCTTTTGGTTAGACTTCTTCCGGCCATAGAAAGTAATATTTAAAGTATTTTTTTTTTCCCATTTAAAACCCACTTCCAATGGACTGCATTTCATCTTTTCACTAGTCTCTATGCATGCAGTGTATTAGTCATGTATTTTTATGTTTTGTTTTTAAAGCTAGGTTTAATTCATTCTCATCTCCTTGGAAAAAAAACTGTACAGTGTATACTGAGGTTACTACTTTAAATATTCTGGAGGGTATAAGCATGCCCTTTTTCTCAGAGTGCCTGTATAGTGTTAATCATAGTTAATTCACTTAACAGTAACATGAACAGTCAAGTGTGTTTTCTTCTTCAAAAATTCTACCATAGTCCCATTGTTAATTAATGCAGTAGTATCTGGTAATAGCTGTCACTTCCTTGACTGTACATCATATCACCTACCCTGGATTAGAATAATACAGTAATCTGTAATGAGTGTCATATCTGAGAGAAAAAATGTGCTTGGCATTTTTTTTTTTTCATATTCAGACTATTTTGAAGAATCCTTTGCCAAAATATGATATTCAAAAGAATTCAGACATTTTTTGTTCAGAGAGTCAGAGTCTTTTTTTTTACAACAAAATTTATCCGCTAGTTCTAATTCCTCTGGATTTTTTTGGTTTCAGCCTCTCTTCCTGTCTGAACCTCAGGCAACTAATATCACTTGCTGCATCCCCTTCAATCATGGGCACTTATCACTAGCTGCACTGTCAGAAGTTTAATAACCAAGCTAGAGAAAGTCTTACAATAAAGAGATTCTAGGTAACTCAGCAGAGAACAACCACAGCTGTAATTACAGCTGGAGAGAGATCACAAATGGGTAAGGTGGCCTCCTGCAGCCATTGACATGTTAAATTATAAACAGATGCTATGCTATTCCTTCAAAATTTTTTAATGGTCAAACTAATATTCCATCCATCTTGCAAGCAATATTTTTCCCCCCAGTGGAGAGGGTAGTCTCCTAAAGAATTAATTTTCTTCCAGAATTAAAGCCCCATTCCACCACTGAAATTCAGACTGGACAGAGCAGTCAAAAATACAGAGGCAGAACAATTGCTGGCACTATTATAGAGTTGAATAAACTAAAGATACAAGATAAAATCCAAACATCCACACACAATCAAAGTCTGACTGTGCTTGACCTCTATTTCCCCATCCTAAGCCAACTAGCATCTCTTTTGAGATAAAAGGAAAGCTGGGAATGGGATGACAGAAACATTGGCAGAAGCCTGGTGTTGATCTGCAGACAGCAGCTGGAGGAAGGAACCTGCCTGACATTTTTTCTCCTTCTCTGAATCCCCAGACAAACCTTCTGGGAGCCAGACTGTGGCCTGGGGCTGTGAGGAGCAGGAACAAGCTGTCCTCTTCCTGAGAGGGGAAAAGGTGAACTGCTCAGCTCGTTGTGGGGGAAATAGCAAAATCTTGCTCTTGACATTCACTTGGATGAATTCTTTTGTATAACAACATTTGAATTTTAAAAAGAAGTTTTCTAATTTGTACCTAAGCTCTGCACTGTGAATTACATGCAATGCTTGCTAGAGTGTGATGGGGTTCTTGACACTTTATGCAACTGAGAAGTCCCGCTGACCCTTTGAAGGAAGCTACATGAACCAACAGATTTGGCAAAGATAAAGGGCAAAGAGGCTCAGCAGATGTCATAAGGACAGAGATGTATATGCTTTCAAAATTCATTTCCACATAAATATGATCTAACAGATGCAAGAGCAGACTCTAATATACAGCTCTGCTCTCAAAGTAACCATCTCTGCCAGTGCGCTAAAACTAGTCCTGCTGTGCTTTGTGAATTATGTCAGTTCATGTTGGTGAAAAGTTTTATACTCTACAGCCTTGGCAAAACCAGCACAATTAAGCCTGAATGAGCTGCTGTACCATTCCCTATCCTATATCAGTAGAGGTGTTCAATCTCCTTAAGCATGTCAGTGCCAAATACACTAAGATAATTGCATTGTGGACCTAACAAAAGGGCATAATTTCACTTGCAGCATTTTTGTAACAAGTGATAATGTGCAACTTGGAAAGAAGCCAAGAGGTTCTAATATCCCGGACTGAGTTTGCTGAGCTGCATTTATTGAGGGGAGAGGGGGGAATCTGCAGTTATAAACATTAATATCTTGAGTGACAAAAGAAATGAGTACTTTCAAATGTAGTTGGCCTTACCGAGGTTTTCATTGCATTGACTATATGAGGAGGAAGTAAAGCTAGCAGAGGCAATAAGAGCCTCCTAATGAGCACAGTTGAAAAGTCAAATACAATCTTCAGTTTTCCTCAAACAGGTTTGAACCAAGTCCCTCCGAGCGCCTGAAGACAAGCCATTGTACTGGTCACCAGGATTTATCCGTGACAGAGGAGAGCTCTACCCTGCTACATAATACAAGGCATTGTCTCCTCTGCTCCTGACTGAAGGTGACCTGCTAAGGAATGGGATGAGGGGCAACCCAGAGCCTTAATCACTCACTAGACCCCAGAAATCTGCTGCACTGGCAGATCGCTGACTCCCTCAGTAAAGCAGGCAACGTGCCATGCTGAAATTGTGCTGTCTCTGCACCAAGTTCTGCTTGAAACTCCACAAAACTGGAGAATAAATATAGAATTGGCTTTTAACACTGAAATTCAACAGCCAAGCAGCTGATACCATTATTTATTGGGAGCAAAACCCCCAAGACTTATCTCCTTAAGTTTCTGCCAGGCAATTTAATGCCACATGCAAAAAAAAAAAATAAGTAATGTTTTGACTTTGCTGATTCTGGCCAGAACTACTTGCCACTACAGTGAAATAGATCATTCTATCAGTTATGTGAAACCTGTCAAAGCTCAAAGTGAGATGCAGAATTAATGATCTGACCACTTCAAGGTCCAGCAGAGGCATTTCTGTATTCCAGAGAGCCTTTTAAATTGTCAGATTTGACACAAGGAAAATGAAATGCATTAGAAGTTGGTTGCTCTCTCCAACTTATCCCAACTCCTTCACTGCCATATTGAGGTAATATGAAACACTGATTCATATTTGTGACATATCAGAAAGGTTTGATTTGACAGGATGCAAGATAATATCTGCCACAGCTACATACTCTATTCATCAGTAGTCAAATGGTTAATTCGAATACACAACTACTAAATTGTTTCTTTAGTGTTCTAATGAGTTCTATTAACTTGCTATTGAGAACTTTTCCAAGGGTCCATTGACAATAATGATTTCTCTTAGTTCCCAGAGACTGAAAATTTTTTTAACCTCTGGTAATACAAACTACTTTTTTAAAGCTCTGTTGTGACTTCCCTTTTCCATTTCTGGTGGACATAAAGGATCAGCTACTTCTCAGAGTACCTACCATGTCTATCTTAGGCAGCTGTGGAATTCAGATCCTTGAAGGGAAATGTTTTAGGTGAGCTAAACCTCTAGGGATGATCACTTGTTGTACACAAACCACTAGCAGGCTTTTTCCATACTGCATGTGTACCCCTTCACTTATAATACTTACTTACTAACTATGACTATTACATTTTTATTGTATGCCCTTGCTGCTATGGTAATGTTGTTGGGTGGATGCCAGAATCCCATTTTGATTATTTGTAATATCCAGAGGCTATGGATAAGGTTAACCCAACTCTACATGTAACACCCAGGAGACCAGAAGTAACTTTGAAGAAGGCCCTAGGCTTAAATTTTAGGGTCTTTTTTTAACTTCACTGAAAATAAGGTTGCACCCCAAAGGACACAAAATATGCTATAGGACACAACTAAAGAGGAAACGTGCTGAACACAGATTAGTAATGTGAAATTCTTGAACACAAAACTCAATCTTCTGGAAAGAGGAGAATTAAATTTATGACTTCATGCAAGAAATTTTTCTTAAGTTCTTTTCTGAAGATCCTTTAATTAGCTAGCCTGTTTATTATGCTTTTGTACTTGTACTACCTTGGTTAATGGAGCTTTAAGCTCACTTTTCTTCTGATCATTTAGATTTTAGTAAATTGTTTCAGTTTTTATATGCTGATTGGGGAAGGAGGACAGGAGAAACAAAAAACAAAAGTACAAATGTAAAGACAGAAACTTGCAAAAAGATGCTTGCATGATGCAGCACCACCATGGCCTTCTGCACTCATCTGTATTATGGAGATAATTGTGTGGATCAGAAATCCTTTGAACACCTGTATACCCATCAGCTTTTGAAAGCTGATAATGGTGATGTTTTGTGATCTTTAGAAAAAATAAAATGCTTTGTAGAACTCACAGAAAACCTTTTATTATTTTAGTGTTATTTTATTGTGTTGTATCTGAACTAAACAAAAACCTGTGAACAACAGTCACACACCCACATACAAAATTTTGATTCCAGGATTGCCATCGAGATTAAATTCCATGAGGCAATAGCTGTCTACTCAAAACACAGCTTCTAGTCCTGGAAAATCTTCAAGATGAAAGCATTTCAAATAAAGTCAATTTACCTGTCTAGAATACTGTACACAAGACTCATGTAAGCAACAGAATTTTTGCATTCATTGGGTGTTTCAAAAAAATTATTGTAGATAAATAAAATCAAATATTATTAGATATGATGAAAGCTCATCTAAGCTTTACTTGATTAAAACATGATGGGTTTTGACTCTTTCTCTTTAAGTAAAAAAAAAAAATAAAAATGCATATGGAAATAAAATTTCTATCAAAAAAGAGTTTTAGTGTTGATGACTAGGATTGCCTATTTAGCAGCTTAAATACATCTAGAGGGAAATGTACTTAAGATCCATGGAAAGCCATCTACTACCACAGAAAAGCACTAATACAATCAGCCAGACCATGTAAACAAAAAACTGATCTGGCAAACCCAGTTACTGTGTTGGAACCCCTAAAATTGTTTTTTTCTGTCGCTCATAAATTTTATGCCAATATCATAGAATGTTTAAATAAATTCAAAAGGAACCTACAGTAGAAACACTCCTCTGAAAACTTATTCCACCATCCACTGCACAGGGGAAGGGAAGAAAGCTGAAACTGAAAAACTGTCCAGTTTTTACCCAGTGGAGGTAAGGGGATAAAACAACACAGAGGAGCAAACAATTACAGTTCCCTGTTCCTAGCCTGATATCTCAGAACTCTGGTCAGGAGCAATATTTGGAATAAAGTCACAGAAGCCATTAGGCAGCCTCACAAATCCTAGTGGGGATGCTAGGGCAGCTGAAAGAAATCTCTGGTAAGTATGATGTTGACTTTGTTTTTAACTTTTTGCAGTATTTTTTTCCTACTATACAAACCTATATTGTAAACACCATTTTATTTTAAATCTAATTTAATTCTTCTAGAATTGAAGTTGCTGATCTAATTCAACAAAGCCATTTATGTTAGAAGTAGACTGAAAAAATATATTATTTGAACGGGATTCCAAAGAGTTACAGAGAGTTTTCTCTGCTGAAACTGCACAAGATGATGTGAGAGCTGATAGAAGTTCAGGAAAATGTGGGATCTCAATAGTCAGGAAAACCTCTGGCATCATGACAAGGCAGAAAGTCCTTATAGATTTCATAGCTAAGATGATTGGACAGGCCTACAGCCGATGCAAATATTGCTTTAATAAAATGAGCCAAGATGTTCCATCACTGAAGACTCTGGGCCAACTTCTTCAAAATCTTAAATTCATACACTATTTTTCTTGGCATAAGCACAAAAATGGGCAGAACAAGAAGAAAATTTGCTAAATAGTTTTTAAAAAATCTGCTAGTACCCCTCAAATTAAAAATCATAATTGATCTGGGAAAAATATATGTAACTCCAGGCATCCCCAAAGGACTTTAAATTTCTGAGAGATTCAGGATGAGACCCTGGCTCAAAACTATAAACCAGTTGCAAAATTATTTTTGAATGGTCATGTTCCCTTATGTAGAGTTTCCTTTCTAATAAATACCTTCAGATTGACACCCAGAGTCACTTACACATAGTTAGGGATATGTACACACCATTATTACAGGAGTTTTATGTAACTGGGTTTTTTTCCTCTTGTCCATTCAAAGACCACCTACTTGAACAAACAGATATAAATACTCATGAATTGTTCATAGGTCTCATTTCCTGATGTGTCTTTAGCTGCCAACAAGGTCACTCAGCTTTCTTGACTCTTACTGGTTAATTTGTTATCTTCAGTAGGGTCTCTTATTAACCAATCTATTAATCTAACCGTCCTTTTCAGATAATGTAATACCTTCATACCCATTTTGCTTATCAGCTAAATTAATTTTGCTGCATTGAAGCAACCACATAAATCTTACACTGTAATGTGAGGTTAGATATAAAAATGCAGCCATGAAAATTTAGGTATGAACTCATTTTCAATAATGTGACACATGATTTTGAGGAAATCTGGAAGACATGACTGCATCAGTGTGGTAGGTCTGCAGAGTGAAGTAGCCAGCGCTGGCAATCTGACATCAACTCTGCAATTATAACACTGAGCTGAATGCATGTTAGTTGTCAGAGTGCATCCTTTCTATTCAACATCAACGGGAATTAATCTTTCTCATATACTCCAAAATCATTTCACAGAGTGAAACAAAAAAAAAATAGGGGAGATCTGGAGATTCCCTTCTCTCTTCCTTTTGTACACAGGTGTAGATACATCCTGACTTGCAGGAACTTTACGGAGTTGTCTCAATTCTTTCCTTAAAATTACAAAATAACCTTTTCAGTGTTACCAGAAGAACAGTTCTGTTCAGCCTCACAGGTAGGAAGGAAATTGCCACTGGTGTTCTGGAGCAATGGAATAACGGGGTGATTATTTGCAGAGGGTGCAAAGACATGAGACCACACTAGTTCAGTAGATCTCTGCATACTTGCAAGTTGGCTGCCAAGAGATGACAAAGAGAGAAGTTTATATTTAAAAAAAAAGGTATTCAGAAAGTGACATTGACATTTGTTGGCTGCAGCACTAACAGAGGAGCTACCTGCAAGCTAATCACCACATGGGATAATAGATCACTGTGAAGCTGAGCTGTTAGTACTTTAAAATGACCTCACAAACTAAGATTCACTTTCTTGTAGTTACAGCACACAGCACAAAGACTATTAGACTAAAGCAGTTTTTCTGTCTCCTTGTGGAATCATGATTATTTGATAGACTGGTTTATTTGACATGAGTGGTTTTCAATTAAAAGAAACAATCACACTGACTGACATTAATTGCACTTATGTTCTTCAGCTAATAATCTTCACATCCCGCAGCAGCATTTCTGATTATTTTGCTTGACCTTGATATCAGACTGAGCATCCTACAGCTCCTCAGGTCATCCTTTTGAATTCTTAGCCACCATTGCAGCTTTTCCATCTTTTACTTAATAGCAATTTTGTGACAAAGGGCTCACCATCAAGCTAGTGTAATATTTTTCACCAGTGACTTTCCCATAGGCAATCAGTGCTGAATATTCAGAATCAACTGCATATATGAAGTCTGGAACATGCAGAGGAAAAGGAAAAAGTGACCAGGTTAGTCCCCAAAAATTTGGGTTGAGGCAGACAAGAGAATAATATCTGATTTTCCAGATTTTCACTTCTCTTTCTAAGCACACTGGAAAACTGAAATCAATAAGGCTTTAAAATATTTTGACAAATACTTTGGCAAATCTGTTTGTGAAAGATGCCATATTATCTGCACATTATATAAATATCCATTGTGGTCCACTATTACCATCTGAATTAATACAAGAAGGATAAATCCTAAATCTTCTTCATCTGCCTAAGTGGAAAGATTTTCTAATGGAGTGTGCACAATACCAATTTCACTTCTGAAACTTTTCATATAAACTCCTTGGCTACTTTAGTGACATCTTTATACTGACAAAGATTTTAAAGAGTTTTAAAAATTGCCTTCTAGCAAAAATGAAAAATGTCACTACATGTGTCTTTATTTAAGAGAAAGCAAGGGTTTCTTAATGTTTTCTGGAGGCATTTCAAAGTTATTTTCCAAATATGCAAAGGAGATACTCATGTGTAAATTGTTAGCAGTGTAAGACACATTGCTACAACAGCAGGAATACTTGATACTATGGAATTCACACATCACAGTTACAAGTGTAGGAAGAAAGTGGAGCTTTGAAATCCTGGGGGCTAAGGCCCTTTACTTGTCATTTTAAAAACTATTTTTTTTGGAAGAGGAACATTCCATAACTGCTGATAAAAGTGAGGAGGCTTCTATAACTGGACAGTATGCACAGTAAAGCTAAATCTCAACCATTCCTTTAAAATGCATGAACCTTTTTGTCATGTTTTTTTCCTCTTACATTGACAGCCATCCACAGTGACTCAAGGTTGCTTTACCTCAAAGTACAGATTCTGAAAATTTGTGAGGAAAACTCAATGAGAAGCCCCAATCACTGTTTCTCATAATCCATCCATTGCATACTATCAGATGTTGTTTTTTTTCTTTTGCAGAAGGATGAGCACCCTGAAGTTCCTTTTCCAAGCAGCTGATTAGAGCCAAGCACTCAGCCTGGACCAGCGGGTGAGCAGAGGGTGAAGGATGCTAAACATATAGCTAGTTTGCCTGTCCTTTTGCTCCTGCTCTGGCATCTAAAGAGCCATCACTGTCACAAAAGCATCTGCACAGGACCTTTATGCAAGGATGAATTTTATTTGATCCTAAATAGACTTTAAAGGCAGTGAAATGCATGTCACTGATCTGCACCCTGGGAATCTGGCCAGTAAAAACAGGCTGCCTATTTATTAGGCGCTGATTATGTGTCACACACAGAGTCACCCAACCTTCAATTATATTAAGTAACTTAAAAACAGAGTCTAGTAGGGTACATTTGACTTAGCCTAGGAAGATAAGGATACAAAAGCTTGAATCAGATGTAGCCACTTCTTTTAGGGGAATGGAGCACATGCTATACGAATATTTAAGTATCATGCTCAAGAAGCTACTTGTCTGGCAAATACAGCTTCTCAAAGAGAAGGATTATTTTTGTCTATATGCTGGTCAGAGTAATGGTTTTATATTATACCTTTTATTAATACAGATTTTCACAAAAAAATTTTAAAGGCTCCAAACTAAAATCAAGGTGACAATAATTCCTCCCTCTTTAAAGAGTCAAAGAGCAAGTTCTTTCCCCATTGCCTCCTCAGCCTCCTAAGGCAGGCAGGTGTTGTACAGTGTCACAGGGCAGAGTTCCCAAATTCACTTTCATTTGAAAATTTCCTCAATTTTTTCCCCCAAAAAAGGATGTTTCCAGCCCTCACCTAAAGATGAGGTTGATTCAATGTCGTGTCCTGCAATTGTCACTTCACTCAACTACTTCCAGCGCTGCAGAAACCAAATCTGTTTCCAGAGCAGCTTGTGAAAATTCCTACTTAGGGCATGGCAATCATACTTTTCAGAAAGGATTAGACATATTTATGGATTATTATTGTGTTTCCAATTAAATCACAGGGCTTTTTATCTCTTACACTGGAATGTCCTCGTTCTATGCTAACTGGTATTAACAGCTAAACTGTGTCCACTTTTCCATATAAAAAAAAATAAAGTCTGAGCACTTGGCTGTTCTGTATCATTTGAACAGCACTTTGTTGCCTTGTCATTACAGGCAAAAACATTACAATGACTCTTTTAATGTAGTAACATAAAACTGTTTCCACTAAGGGAATGAGTCAGAAGGCCCTGTTTCCAGCAGATACCAGTTCTTAGCAGGGGCATGAAGTGACAGGATAAGGTCCACTATAGGCAGGCATGCACACATCTTCTGTCAATATTAATGGGGCAAAATGCCTGAAGAGCTTAATTAACATTTTCCCTTGAGAGTAGTTCAAATCATGCTCGAGAAGACTTGCAATTGCAGCCACCTGAAACCACTTTAGCTTCAGTAGCTTTTCTTTCAAGGTTGTTTTAGGGTGCTCAGCACATCGAGATAATTCATGCCCTTCCAGTTTGCACTCTTAATAGTCTATTTCTTTTTTCTTTGATAATTTTGCTTGCACATGTAGGAAAACTGTAGGAACTGTGTCAGAATATTACTCCTACAAAATGTCTGGCATAGAAAAGATAATTTGGAATGGATCAGAATTCAGGTCTAGTAAATGTTGCTTTAAACAACTGCAAACACCTTCTAGTGAGGAACTCTCACAGGGCACTGCCCCGAAATGTGATTCAAATACAAAGTTCCAATGACCAGTCTCCTAATTTTGGACCTATGCTAGACTCACTGGTGATAAATATGCCCTGCTGTAAAGCAATTTTTGTTAATTCATTGCTGTTTCTTCAGTAATTTTGCAATCTTAGACTATCATTATTTTATCTTAGGTATGGATTATGTTTAAATAATTGCTGGCTGCTCTTTAACATCTGATCTATTGTAGCTGCTACAGAGGTTTCTACTGCCCATGCAGAGGGCAGAAAGCCTCCTCAAAGGCATCTGAGACCTCACCTGTGCAATTCTTGCCATGTTATTTCTTCAGCCTCACTGTGACTGTGTGGAAATCATTGTCAATTAAGCCTGTCCCTAAAAGTGGGGCAAAGTAAAACAGCAATAGAGAGTTTAAGGAAGGTGTCAGGAAGCTGCAGAGCTTTTCACAGAAAACAGCAATAGAATACTTTGTCTACCTTAGATTTTTCACCAAACTTCCCATGATTGTTATCAGCTATGCTGTTTTCACAACAAAACCATGGGCTAGGGCTGTATTGCTAAAAAGCATTATTGGACATTCGCATTTTAACTGTTGTTTTCTCACTTCCTGCTCATGAAAATTGGTTAAGACACTGCAGGCATCTGATGGCAAGAATGGAAAACCTGGAGGTTTGATATTTATCCAGACATATTAGTTTCTTACTTAGACTGTGTTAATTAATTTTTCTGGAAACATCTCATGGTTTTGTGAAATAAGATGAAGAGAATAGGAAATCCATGGAAATGTTTTAATTCAGAGTCTTACTGCCCATACAAGGACTCATACAGATGCATCAGGTAATGTTCCTGATACAGACTGACTTTGTTCAAATTGAAGTACAATATTTCCAAGACGGATTATAAAATAACAGTCACATAAGAATTAAAAAGACAGATGGATTTATTAATTTAATATTTTCCATAGCTTCCTCTGTCACCTGATCTTTAACCTGAGTAAATGTGTTTTCAACTAAATGTTACAAAAGTATGTCAGTTCTTTCAATGACATTAGGTAAGCCTGGAATGTGCTAGCAGATACTTTAATGATCTTTAGGAAAACAAACCCATTTAATTCAGAACACCCACTTACCATATTTTACATGATTTTCAGCTAAGATGTCACTGGGACTGTCTTTAAATCAAACCAAGCTAATGAGAGGAGAGGAAAGGAAGTAAGTAACAGAAGGCATTCAGTAATTATCACCCTTTTAACAGTAATGGGGAATTAAGACCATAAGTTCTATACACTGCAAAAATAACACTGTGTTGTGCAGTTCCTTCTTTAAAAATTCCCAAGCTGTATCAGACCTTATTTTTTAAAAGGATAATTATCTTTCTTAGAAAACATAGCAATACACTTCTGACATTAGCATC
Organism: Promerops cafer; assembly: GCA_013398275.1. NCBI lineage: Eukaryota > Metazoa > Chordata > Aves > Passeriformes > Nectariniidae > Promerops > Promerops cafer. The sequence goes on along the minus strand of VZSE01011727.1, from coordinate 236,004 downwards.
ACAGATGGCCAGTGCTTCCCTTGATCAGCAGCTTCAGTGGTAGTTATGCTGAGGAGAAGTGGGCTTCATGTCAGGAATATTTATGTAGAACATTTAAGAATTGCACAGTCCTTCTACTGCAAGCTTGTATGGCAGTGTTCCAGCATTAATCAACAGTATTTATACCAGAACGGAAAATTCAAAAGTAAAATGCCCTATAAAATACAAATCATCAAACAGAAAAAAAAAAAAAAAAAAAAAAAGAAATTAAGGGCTTCAGAAAGAAAAATGGGAGTGAAGGCTGTTACTTTCCATTGAAATGGTACTATAAATGATGGCAAAATTAGATTAGATGAACTTCAGTCCATCATTATGAGAAAAATAATATTCCACTTAAAACACAGGATATTTGACCATTCAGCACAGTAGTTTTTAAAAAGAGCAACACATACACAGCTTATTGATGCTATTGCACATAGATATGTAAAATTATTTTTATATTATAAAAGCAATACCTACCCTAAAGAGATTTTCTTTCTTGTTCACTTACAGAAAACCGGAACTGCACTCAAACTTATTTGTCAACACAGTCCAAAACAATATAGCATATTTGACTGCTGAGATGAGCATAATTTTTTGATACAAACATAAGGAAAGAGCAGCCATTTAACTTAGGAACAGGTATTATTAATTAATTCTTAAGAAATCCATCGAAAGAATAGAAGTGTTCTGAGTAGAATAGGGATGATTTTATGACACATTATCTCACTCCGCTGCCCACCTTCATCCTCTGGAATTTGATCTGATGCACAAAGAAGATGTAAAACTCTGCATTCCAAGGAAAGCTGCTCCCATCATAGTAGACACTATGGGACCAAAATAATTTCAGTGGCCTGTATCTTGGCTGGAATCTGGGGAGGGTTTAGGGGTACAGATCTCAAGTGGACAGAGACTCCTCCCTTGCAGTCTGGTTTCTGACACCCAAGCTACAGAAAGTGCACGTGATTGTTGAGTTTCTATCCAATTCCTAGTGGTTAGCTCTCACTTCAGACACCAGGCCTGTGGTGGTGACTATGTGCATTGCAAGCTGGAGCTTGTTTAAAGGCATGCTTAACTTAGGTTAAGCATGAGGCTTAATTAAGGCATGTTTTATGCATTTCTGTCTGATAATACGAAAAGAAAATGATTGCACTGATCTGCTTGAAATGCAGCTGCTACATGGTGTCATGGAATTAAGTGTTAAAAGCTTTTGATTCATTTTCTTTTAAATAGTCTCACTTTCGTGACCTACAACTAATAGGACCACCAAGAGACGAGCTTCTCAAACATAATACAGTTCTGGAAACTATGGTTGCAACTGCTCACACGTAGAAGCTTGTAGAAGTTCCCAGTTGCTAAAAGCTTTAAATATATTGGGACTGTCAACTGGTTCCATGTGTTCCTCACAGACATACCAGCTTTTATGAAGACTTTTTCCCAACTGGAAGAAATCTGCTTTTGGAAGGGCCTGATAGGTTACTAGATTGTTCAACAACTGGCTGAATTTCAGTTCCAGATTGTCTGAAGTCATAAACTATCTGGATTATTTAATTGCTAACTATTTCAGTGATGATATATACTGCTCCAGCTGTAGTTGGCTTCAGCTGAATACACTGAGGTTGGGAAATTGATCTAAACATTCAAAGCCATTCACACTTTGACATAGCACATATAATGCGCTTCTGCTGGTGGGGCTTCCAAACAGTTTAATGATTAACAAAAGTTAACAAAGTGAATTGTTAAAAAAATTATAAAGGCAATGATAATGTGCTGGTTTGAAAGTAATGGGAAATTGCCTCCAGGGATATGTTCGCATTATATTTTCTCTTTTCCCTTTCCAACACTGACCTAGAAAGCTGAGGTTCTTGTGCAATTGCAGTTTCAGGAGGTAAAGTTTTTGAGAAAACTCCAAATTTTGCAACACTAGTCATGCTGAGGTAAAGACCTACTTGACTCAAGTTAAGTATCGTTGCTCCTGAGTACAAAGTAGAATGTGAAACAGCAACTTTTTTATTTTACCCAAACCCTTAGCTTCCATTATTTAAAATGTTGCCTGCAAAACCATCCAGTGGAGTTTGCAGAAAGACTGAACATATTTTTAAGGTGTGACTTGTCACTTGCATTTCTGATACACAACTGGTAGTAATCTTCCCTGAAGGGAAGAGAGGACTTCACTTGTATGAAAATTCTCAGCCTGTGTTAGTCCTCTAAAACCTCACATTAAAATTTCCTTTTTAGCCACAATAAATTATTTCCTTGTACACAGTCTGGGAAAGCTGCAGTGGAAATTTGCCCCATTCAAGAGTTAAAGAGAATGGAAAAATCCATGTGAGGGCCACAGCCCTTGCTTGCTAGCTCAGGAGGGTGCAGAGGCTGTTACAAAACTGACCTGACTGTGCACTGTCACTCAAGTGCACTTTCTCTAACAGAGGCACAAGTTAGAGTCGCTGTTGCTCACAAGCACATTTTGGATTCACAACCAACCCCAAGTTAGCTTGGGATCCTCTCCACCCATCTCATGAAAAAGAATTCTTGCGGAGCAGAGCCATCAAGTGAGATGCAAAGAATAAATGTATATTGAAAAATAAAATAAATCCTTTGCAAGTTGCCAGCTTAGCCTTTAATAAGGTAACTTTTGAACAGTTGTCTAAAGCTTAGATACCATGTTGATCTTTTGGCATTAATATCAAATAATTTTAAATAGAAAAATTATTTTAAAGGTCTTTTCACTAAGTGTCAGCCTAGAAAATCTGTATAGTAAATTTTTAACAGAAGCTAGATTTGTGTTAACTGGTTTTAGTTATTAAGTATGAAGACTGCCACATGGGGAAACAGCTCTAACAATTATCATGATGCACACAACGATGTCAGACTGCTTATGCTATTTGACTCATAGTTTCACAACATCTAAGGCCAGGGGAAAAAAAATTAATTCATTTTATTCAACATGTAGAATGCAGAGCATTCATGGTCATGGTATTTCACTGAAACCAATTTTGCTAATTTTCTTTAAACTATGACTTTTCAACCCTCCAAAGATTTTTAAATGACAGATGAAATGGAACAAAACTTGGTGTTCCATGAACATAGCTTGACTCAGAAGAAAATGAGGCCAGCTCAAAGCACAACTTACTGACCACTGACAATCCACTTTTACTTTTGATTAAGCCCCACTTCTTGAGAGAAAGGTAAAGAGCATTTAAGTAATTGCACATCATCCTGCATGACTGGGCAGGCAAAACACTGCAGCACAAGACTTCCATGCTGTCACAGGCACCAGCAATTTGTGCAAGTGTCTTCTGATAGAGCTTCTAAAGCTTTAGTGAGGTAATGACAGTTAAAATACAGAAAAGCAAGTTAGGGAAAGGATCCTAGAAGCCGTGCAAATTCCTGATGAAAAATATGACATTAAAGGATAGAAAATAAAATACTGGATACTCTGGACATACCCTGATGTCAAATCTATTTTTGCACACTTTGCTCAATTGAGAAAGAAATCAACTCCATATTTTTTCATATTGGTCAAACTTCACAATTGCAACCAGGTCATGCTGCAGAGAAACAAAACCTGATCTTTTTCTGGCAGCTAGTGACAATTTCCTTCTGTGCTGTGGACAGGAGAAGTTTGAGTGTTGCTGAGCATCAGATGGTAGCTGCATTCCTTCAGGGCTGTTTCTAAGCTAAGAGGACAGCTCTCCCTTGCTTACCATTATGCCACAGTTAATGTGGGAGAAGGTTTCTGGTTTTCAGAATTCAAAGTGAAAGGATAAAGAGAGAGGCAAAGATCAGGATCAGCAAGAAGGGCTTCTTGTAGCTGTCAATGTGCTCTGCAGAAAGAAACCACATGGTCATTTTCCTGTTGGTTTGTTGCATATTCTAACTTCATTCCTTACTGTTTTCATTGTCATACAAAGAATTTTGGTCTGTTTTCAGTGTGGTTTTCTCTATTTTTCTCTGAATATGCATAATATAGTTGAAAATAAAGCATCAGCCTTTAAGTTTTCCTTTTGTCAGAAAAAAAACCTACATATTAACAACTTTTACTTCCTTATAATGTCATTTTCTAAAAAATAAAAAAAAACCCCTGATATCATGGAGGAGAACCCCACTAATACTAATTGCTTTAAAATGAGTAGTCTGTTTTAAATGTTGTGCAATTATTAGAATGCTGCTTCATTCTCTTGAACTAGACTGGGGAAGATATTTTAACCACAGATAAAATTCAAAACTGGCAAATTCAGCCCAGTAAGTTACTGCTGTATGATTCAATAATTTATGAAACATAAGGAGCGCAAAGAAGTGTTGCCAGGCTGCCCAAATTTTTCAGTCTGCATTCTGTGTTATGCTATACAAATTGCAGTCTATCCCATTTCTGATTAGGATAATTCGCTATTATTCCCTATGCCCATGTATAGAGCTTTTTTAGCATGAATAATTAGTAGTTCGCTAACATATATCACTTTCTGTATCAGAGTGAGCTTCATTAGTTTAAGGACTTTTTCCTTTTTTTTTTCCTGGAACAGGCTGTGGTAAAAATCCATTGCCTCAGAGAAGCAATTTCCTTGTTCACAGTTATACAGCATAGTCATGCCACTGGGATGACTTTAATGTGGCCATTAAAGGGCATTTTAGTAGCAGGGCACAAAAACATATTTTTGTACAAGTTTCAACAGTGCTGAAAAATATAACAGTCTTTTCTTTTTAGTAAGCATGAGATGCCACAAACCTTTGCAAGATCTTGCCTGAATCATAGATTTTCATAATTCATTCTATCATCAGAGGAATGGTGAAGCAACCCTGGCAATATAATACTTGCTTACTTGCATAAGAGAACAGCTCAATGAAATCTAAATAAAACGTAATCTCTTCTAAAAATGCAGTTTAGCTGCCATAATTGCTGTCAAAAATTCTACTTGAAAAACATGAGCCATTTGAATAGCCTTTTGAAGCCTGTTCTGCCTGCAGCTCTACTATTGGTGGTGCATGCACAAGATAGATGGTGTGCCACATTAGAAGCAACTTTACATGTCAGATTGAGACACCAATCTTGCCACATCAGCTGCAGCTTCCTCCTCCTAAGAATGAACAGTGTATGCTATATCCCAAGCAGTTCTTAGTAGTGTTCTCATGGCTGAGCAAATGTCAAACAATATAATGTCTCTTGAAAAATTAAACAGATAAAGCTATGTTTAGATATCTTCTGAAACAATGATATTTTTTCTCTCCTAACCTTTAATATATTTTTCCATACAACAAATACTGTGCCTAGTCCTAGGCCCCCCACTTCAAGAAGGATGTTGAGGTGCTGGAGCATGTCCAGAGAGAGGCAGTGGAGCTGGTGAAGTGTCTAGACAGTCTCAAATCTTTTGAGAAGCAGCTGAAGGATTTGGAGTTGTTTAGGCTGGAGTAAAGGAGGCTTAGGGGGGACCTTATCACTCTCTACAACTGCCTGAAATGAGGTCGTAGCCAGGTGGAGCTCAGCCTCTTCCCCCAGGCAACAAGTGTTAGGATGAGAGGACACAGCCTCAAGCTGCACCAGGGGAGATTTAGGTTGGACACCAGGAAGAATTTCTTCACTGAAGGAGTGGTTAGGCATTGGAATGGGCTGTACAGGGAGGTGGTGGAGTCATCATCCCTGGAAGCATCCAGGAAGAAAAGGACATGGCACTCAGTGCTCTGATTTAGTTGAAATGATGGTGTTGATTCAAAAGTTGGACTCGGTGACCTTGGAGGTCTTTTCCAAGCTTAAGGATTCTGTGTTTCTATGAAACATTTCAATTCATCATCGTAGCCCAAAAGAAATTGTGTCTTATTCTAGTGACCTCCACACGTTCTGGCAGCCCTCATGTAAAGCTCTTGTAGGAGCACAGTTAAATATGACATTTCAGCTCACTTCACAGAGCAGTCTGCTTTATGCCTAGCACACAAGAGAGTTCATTTTAGCTCTGCTGACAGTACAGTGTGGAAATACACAATATTGGACTACCTAAAGCCCTTACCATACCAAACCATACAGGTTGGGGTTAGCCAGAGAAATGTTTAATTTGTTTTTAAAAGCATTTCTTATAAGGCAATTTCTATTTACTGTGTTCCTACAGAAAACAGTTCTCTTTCATGCCCACCAGAGAAAGTTTACAGTGACATAACATCCAGTGGTACAAAACTTGTCCTTTGGGCAAGGCAGGACATGTGCAACAGTTCCCAAATTCCCAAAACACATCTCAGGACCCAGAAATATCCAAACAGAACACTTTTTCTTGACTATGAAGCCCTGAGGTAGTACATACCTCTAGTAGATCCACTTTCATTTGGCTGCATCTGAAACCTGACAGGCTTAAATTCACCTTCCTTTAGCAAAGTACAGGGTTCCTGAGGACAAGATTGTAAAACAGAAAAATAAGACAATCAAATTAAATTCTAGGTAATACTTACAAGAATTAACTAACCTTTTTGATTTTCTGTGTTTCCCGGTCATCTGCTACTTCAATGACTGACAAATCTCCTTTAAGGTTCTCTCCATGTCCCCTCAGTTCTTTCTCCCCATAATTTACATAGAACTTCTCTTTGTCATGTTGTGGCATTTTCAAGGCTGCTACAATATTTTGCAAGTCATACATCAAAAGCATCATTTGCTGTTTATACACTTTAGAAATGTTGCAGCCTATTAGCACACTTCTAGTTCCCATCCGGGAGGGCACATGTGACAGCTGAACTGCACAGATGGAGATATGTCATATCCTTTGTTTAAATCACCTCTCCTCCTTTCGACCCAGTTGTGTCTCATGCTTTCCCACTAAAAACTGTGGCTTTTCGACAGCAAAGATGTTGTGAATCACTAGCACAAGGTAGTGGAAAAAAATATGGGACAAGCTAGAGCCCAGAGCTCTACTCTGTTGTAGCCTAGAGCAACAACGGCAGCATACTGAAAATAAGAGGGTTTCTCTCTTACAGAATGGGTTGATATCTCTAGTGAGACATCAAACTGAGCAGGAGAACTGTCTAGGGAGGACAGGCAAAGTACCTAACCTGATGAGGTTGACTGCATCCAGAAACTACAGCCCAAACATTCTCTGGAGTTAAAAATTCAATTAACTGCTTGCTGTCCTCACCCCTGTGTACCGATACAACTGTGCATCTGATCTGTGCACTTGCTCTTTCTGAGCAGAGGCAGAGTGGAATTGACACCATAAGACAGTCTGCTTTTAATAAGACACTTCTGTTGTTGTAATGCAAAAGTCTATTCCAATATTTGCAAGTGCATTGCAAAGCTGAGGAGTTCAGAAAAACATCAGGGGGAAAAAAAACAAGAAAAGAAAGAATCAAGCCTCACAATTGTTTATTTTTAAATCAGGCAAGGAACAAAAGAATAAATGCTACCTTTTTTATTTGAAGTTGTTTTTAAATTTAGCCATGTATTGTGTTGTTACATAATACCAACAGCTGTAAAACTTAAAAAAAAAAAAATTAGGATCTTTACTTTTGTCCAAGTTTGTGCTAAGAGATTCAGACTTTGTCCTACTTATAAAGCCACTTCAGATAAGGCTAGCCTACTTGCATCTTATTACTTTTCCAAAATAGCACAAAGCAAAAAATAAAAATCTTAAAACGGACTGAGTGGGAAAAGGAATCTCTTTCCTAGAAAATTATTCCAGATGCAGCCGGGAAAAAAAAAATACACAAACTAGGAATAAAAGCTTTCACTAAAATAACTTTGGAATATTATCTGGATCCTAGGGTCTCTGCTGGTCCTCCATTTCTTCTCTCACTTCAATAGTTTGACTGTGCTAGGCCTAGGGAAACAAAACAAAACAAAACAATCTGGCAAAACATTGTTAAAAACAGAAACCTCAGAAATTTTAAGTTCACATGGGAACTACCTGAAAGCTGATGGTCTGAAATTATTTCAAACTGCATTGAACAACTGCTACAAATAGGGTTTGTTTTCCCTTGCTTCAAGAAGGCCATAGGAATAGCCAAAGTTGTCTTCTTCCACTTCTTCAACACTGGGTACTGTTTACTGAAAGGACACCTAGGAAATACCCACATGTTGGGTTTAGCGTAGTAAGTCTTATTATCTTTTCACAGTGATCTGTTGATATTTTCAGTCCAAAGATAGCGTGCGTTGCAGGACGAGCAGTGGATGCAACAAGAACAAAGTGCCTGAGACTGTAAGGGAGATGAATGAGTACCTCACCTAAGTGTTTCAGGGTATCAAAAGACTCCCAGCTCACATTCACTCAAAACTGAAGGCATTTTTGTACTTTATCCAGGCTAAATGTTTCCCTCCATGTGTATTAGGCCTATTTATTGTTTTGTGTTTGATCAAAACCTCATTAAATTGGTTATTTTACTCTTCTTAATCAAGAAAACAGCCCCTCTCTTAAAAGTTTGACTACAAACAAAGGAGACTTAAATTTCAGTAACAGGAGGGGGGGTTTTAGGGTTTTGTCCTATTTTGTAACTTAAGAAAATTACATTTATCTTAAAGCAAGTGAGAAGCTACTTTTTAAGAGAAATTGTAAACTAAAGTTAAATAACAGAATTTATTATGTAAAATTTCTGTATTTCCTGTAATAAGTGGCTTAGGAAGTAATAAATTTCCACTCATGCAATTACACTGAGATCAACAGATAATCTACAACTCAATTCTTCTAAATAAACTTTAAAATCCTCCTCTTTGGTAATGTTTCTATCACAGCTAAAACATTCAGTTATATGTCAGAGTGCAAGAAAAGATTAAAGAAATCTCGAGGAGTCACTCATCATGGAAGCTGAGATTCTTTGGGGACATTCAACCATACTTAACAGCTGATACAATAATTTCCTTCCCAAATATTTCATCACAGACTATATTTTAATACCATAATAAATGCAATGCAGCAGAGATTCCACGCAGTTCCCAAAGATTCCATCCTAGGTTTCCTAGGTTTCCCAGGCAATTTGCCCCCACTATCAAGCATTAGACCTGCATAAGGGGGAATGCATGAGGAGGATGTGTATCTATGGAAACATCCACGTTCATTGCCAGGAGGTGCTATTAGTCACTACAGTAAAAACAACCAGAAACATCAAGGTCTGTGTTAAGGCAGATAAGATGAAAATCATCTCCAAAAATCACTAATCCAAACTCTTCAAACACAAAAGGTGCTTTAAGGTATTAGTGGCACTTTTTTAAAAAAATCATCTTTAATCTGGGTGAGTCTGGAAGGTCCCAGTACAGCATGCATTTGCAGCTTCCCGCAGCACCTGTGGCCCGGAGCAGGCGTGAGTCTGGAAGGTCCCAGTACCTTCCAGTGCTCCTCAGCGTGCATTTGCAGCTTCCCACAGCACCTGTGGCCCAGAGCAGGCACCAGCTTTCCACCACTGTGCACAGAAGGGACGAGGCCCTGTAGAATAAGTCAGAGTGTAGAGCAAACTGACCCCGCTGGAGCCATCTAAGCTGCACTGACAGGGCTAAAGCAGCGAAGGGTGAGGACCCTGTGGTGGAGGAGCAGCCCTTCAGTCCTGCCCCAGCTGGCTCAGGTGACAGTGTCTGTGCATCTCCTTGCAGAAGGTGACCTGAGACAACAGCTGTGCCCACTCTAGCTGGAGGGCAGCATGGGGAGGTGCACCAGCAGACACACTGCTGGACCCCTCCCCTGGCAGAGAAGGTGGATGCCAGCAATTACCTGGGCACCACGGGCTGAGAGAAGCTCCGTATCTCCAGAGCCAGAAGCCAAGAAGGGTCAGGCTGCTGAGCTCAGAAGTGGGTAATGGGCCATGACCAGCCACAATTCAGAGGCTGCTGGGTGTTTGTGGAAGCCTCTCAAGGATGCACAGCCTCACTGCTCCTTCCTTGTGAGCTGGAAGGCATTAACAGGCTCCCTGCATTTGATATTACCTACGTATTTTGCCTCTTTTCCTCTTACCCACTGTGTCTGAATTAGATGAGTAAAGCTCTGTCCTCTGTTATAGCAGGATAAAATAAAGGAACTCCAGAGAAGATGAGAAGTTACTCCAGGTGGTATTTGAGGGTTAATGGAGTAAAATTTGCTTCTGAGCCTGCAGCTACTGCCATTCCTCTGCTTGAGTAATAGAGCCTTAAACATTTAAGTGATGGATGTTAGTGCATGCCAGCTGCAAACCAACAGAGCAGGCTGTAAACACATTTTATCCGTTTCTCTCTTTGTTTTTTAATGTGCTCTTTTTCTCAGCCGAGATGGTCTCGCCTCTCCAGCACTGATTCACACTGACACGAGCGAGCCCAGCCAGCCAGGGCAGGGGAGGTACAGCCTCATACAACTCACAGTGTTCAGCAGGTTTTGGTCATCAGGTTTACAGGAGCACTATGGTTAGCACCCCAGCTGCAGCATTTCACCATTGCAAATTTTCTTCCCTCTTCCTTCAGCTGGAAGAAGCCATTGCTGTAGATCTGTAGGATCTTTTCATTAAGGCGGCTGATGTGCAAACATATATACCTCTACATACCTCCTAGTAGCAATTTCAAGAGAATCATGTTACATCCATTAGATCTGAGGCAGAAGCTGTCACATTTGTGCAAGATGTAGATACTTGTTTTTCACAGGACAGGACTTGAGCTGCTTTGTGAAAAATCTATTTTCTGCCCCGTATTTGATGGGGCCATATTCCATAAATGAGGTTGTTTTCTGTTCCCTAAGCTATGGGGCCCATGTTCCTGGCTCCAGCTCTGCCTCCTGTCTGGGCTGCAGGCATGTGCTGCTGGGAGCTTGTGGACCTGTCTGTGGTCCATCTTCTGCAGCTCCCAGATGGAGCCTGGGCATGCCCCACTCCTTCTGCTCTTCTGAGGCTGTCAGTGGACCATGCTGCAACCCATGGGTCTGCTGCCATATCCAGGCCTGTGGGACAGTGCTGTGGGTGACGGAGCTCAGTCACTGTTCCTAAGGAGGCAGAGGCAAAGCTGGTGAAGGACCCTGGGGACACGAGATAAAGTGCTGTAAGGTGCTGATGAGGCAGGTTTACTTTGTAGTTGTAGCACTGCCATTGCTTGTCAAGCCTCCAAAATGAGCTGTGTGAGGTTTGTTGGAGGCAAGGCTTCTTTTTTTGGGTAGCCACATTGCTAAACAAGGGGTGTCCCAGGACAGATCTGTGTCTAGCTGAACCAGTGAAAACAAAATACAAATAAGACCCAATGTCATTAGGCTAGATGAACTAGGTGTGTATTTACAGTGAATTCTTAACCTACTCTATAAGTGTATCTTCATGTTCTTCTCGATGGCTTACTTTTCAACTGTTGACTTCCAAAATCAAAAACCTATCTTAAATTCGACTGCTAACTTTACTTTGCAGTGCCAGTGGTTTCTTTCCCTCTTGCTCTCCCTGCTTGCAGTGTGATGGGTCAGTTAAGTGCTGAGGTGTTTGCTCCTTGCATGTTCCCTCACTGGGCCCCTACAGTAAAACACACATTAAAATGAATTCTAATGCATCATCAGCGCCATTTATTATTTCCTCTTCTTACATCTGCTCTTGAAGCTTTTCAGCTCTCTCTGCCCTGGAAGGTTCTGACTATCTGTAAATAAGGCTGGTAGCCTAGCAACATTGAGTGAATGCACTTCCCTTGCTGAATAACACTGGGCATAATCAAATCAGCTTCTTACGCTATCTGTGGCATTAACAACTATGAGTTGAAAACAATTACAAATATTTCATGTACATTTGCATTATTTTGGAAACATTTTTCAGATCCTTCAAAAGAAGTCTGTATCAAAAAAGTGAAAAAGAAATGTTCAGCTTAGTAGCAAACAAACCATCTCCAGAAACAGGTACAGTAATCAGACTGAAAAGATTGATTAACCTGACCCCTGAAGGAGACTAAAGAGAAGGCAAACACCCTATGTGAGCATTTGTACTCACCAGCACAGACAACCAGACAATTTGGAGCTACCTGAGGTATCTGACAGAGGGAGAACTGCCTTGTGGTACGGACATGACATTCTCCCAGGCACGAAATGAGCCCATGTCAGAAAAATTGAGCAGCTACCTCCAAAAAAAACAGTCCATAGCACCATCTATAATCCTTAGGTCTGTCTTGCTCTAAAGGGGAAACTTGCACTGTCAAATTGCATTTACCACAGCATATTTCAGGGGTGGAAGCAAGGCACAGCCTTCTCCCTCTCCTGTCATGCTTATATGCATGTGAGGAGCACCATCCTGAAGGACAGATCTGTTCTTTCCGTCCCTCACAGCATTAGGTTATTCACCCTAGTACAAAGTAGGGTAGCATAGGTCTTTTTTAACAGAACAGTTGAACAAGTTTTAGCATGAAAGCTGCTTAATCAAAATTATGTCAGAATAAATTCTTCAGTTCGTAGTACAATGTACAGACCTGCCATCTTCTTAGAAGCTGAATTTTGTGTGAGCAGATCTTCCTATTTCCCAGCTGCTACATCACTTCAGAATAAGAAAATCTTTATTCTGCATTTTTAATTGACCTTTTTAATCTAAACAAGTTTGACTGGGCAATGAGTGAATGAATGGTTCCAGCATAATGTTATCACAAGGCACAATTGGTGATGCCAAGCACAAAAACAGCTCTGGCTTTTTCTCCTATTTCTCTCTTCTCATCACTGATTAGCACAGACATTAGTAGACAGACAGCAAGAAATCTGTATTTACTTTGATTTATAAGCTTGGGTACATTTTTTATTATTATTATTGGCTGGAAAGATACCTAATTCTATAATAAAAGTAAGCAACTGTAAGAAACAGAGATACTAAACCCTGTTAAGATGAGGTTCAAGTAGAGAATTCCTGCTGATATTTTGGAAGCTTTATTTATGCTGATAAATAACTTTATGCAGCTTAAAATACAAATTCTTAATTCACATTGATATAAATATAACTGAATCAACATAGCCATTTCACTTTCTTTTCATGTTCAGTTCTGCCTAACCAGAAACCAGGCACAGAAGGGGATTTAGAGCTAGAGAAAGAGCTTGGTTTGGTCTTTGTCACCAGCTCAAAGCACACCTAACTCTGCTTTCTTAACTTGCTACATAGCCTAGCATGGATGGGAGTAAAGCTCACAGGCTTGTAAGACAACTGCATTTACTTCCTGATATCTCATTCCAGGCTCTGGAATCTAACACTGTCTGCTGTAAGTAATTGCATTTGCCATCCTTTTATCCTCACAAGGCAGCAATGCATTCTGCTCAGGAAAATCATTGCTTGCCACCCTGAGACAGAGACCCAGGAACTGGTGATGTGCATGCCCTGAGGTTGTTGCATCCTTGGAGGTAAACACTGATCTTGCCACTGTGGATGAAATTGGAGTTTGGGAGCAATTTCACAGAAAGCCTGGGAGATCTGTCTGCCTGTTTTGCACCACAGTCCAACTCCTCTCACAAAGATTACTTCTCTTGCTGTCCACCTTCCCTTCCTCATTAACTGATGAGAGACCTCAGCAGAGTTACTAAGGAAGGGAGTGCAGCCAGGCATGTCCCAAACTAACAGGAAGAAGGTTTTGATCTTGAGGAAACCTGTAGCAAAGAGGAAAGTGTGCGTAAGAGAGAGGAGGTGATCAAAGATTAAACCAAACGAAGTGGCTTGAGATGTGCCTGAAGGATTGGGAATGGAAGGTGAGACACAGACATTGGCAAGCAAAAGGATCAGGAGGTCTTCCAACAAAATGGAGGATGAAAGGACAGAACCATAGTGTGAGATAATTGAAATGCTACCAAGGTTTACAGACCAAGTTACAGAATGTCAATGTATCAAAATGATGGAATGGAAGATAATTGTCAGCTGGAGTTGAGAAGGAGTGTAAATGCTGAGAGTAGGAGGAAAATCTAAACAGTAGGGAACTACATTTTTGATACATGCTCTGACTGTTTAAATTCATCACACCTGTGCACTGTGCATCTGATTTGCTTTTGAGATTCAGGGGAAGAATTTCTCTTAAAAAAAATATTAAATATGCCCTTAAGCAACCCTTTTCCTACTACAGAGAATATTTTTTGTTTTCTGTTTCTTTGTTGGCTTTCTTAAATAAGAGAGAACCATCACCTCCTAATGAGATTGTCTCCTTCCCCTAAATGCAGAGAGATGGAACTGCTCATAAAGAGCTAAAAGACTTGTCTGGAAAAGTAATAAAAATGTAGTGTGACACCTGATCCTGTGTTTTAGGAAAACATTTTTGAGCTAATCAAAGAATTATCTAATGGAGTTTTATATTGTGGACAGATTGATTAACACACTGAAAGTGAAAAACTGAGAACCCTGTTCTTGTCTACCTGGCTCTATATTTCGGGTGGGCAGAGTTAACTGTGTATTTTGTTCACTAACGTCTCAAACATTCTGTAATACATTTTAAAAATCAATTAAAGTACTGAGAGAAAATGGGCATACTTAGAAAGGGAACATTAGGTATGTAGCTGAGTCTACAGAGCCTGCCTATGTAGAGGTTTGCCCAGCCCTTTGCAGGGCTATATAAAGTTGTAACACTTTCAGCTGAAAGCAAACTGAGCGTGCCAGATCAGTAATGAATGATTGGTGCCCTGCTGCCTTCAGACCCCCCCAGCCCCTCCTCATTTCTGCAAACAGTCATTATTTTCTGGAATGTCGTTTTGAAGCACATTTTTTCTCAGTGCTGCAGTGCCCTCCAGTGCTCAGAGAACACATTTTTGCTTCCATTATCAGGAATCCAAAATACAGACACCATTTTATATCTAATTGTAAGACTGGACTCTTCACGGTGTTTCAGATGACTCTTTTGTTTGGTTTCCAAACTGTAAAGGCAGTAGCTATACCTAGCTGCCTCTTCCCAGTGCCCTCTGTCACCCTGATCCAGCTAGAAGAACTGCTGTCAGAAAGCTGCCTCCTGGCTCAAAACCTGCACCAGAAGATGGGTCTGGGAATCCACCTGCACCACAGCCACAAAAGCAGGCTGTGACTGTCTCTCTAACCTGGGCAGATGGCTGCTGCAGGGCTGTGACCCCCAGCTTGTAATGGATTTTCTTCTCCAGGGTACCTCTTTTGCTGCTTGAAACACTTTTCACAATAAACAAGATGCTTGAGGTGAATGGTTATCACCTCAGTGAGTCCTATTCTTAAATGGGTTAGAATGTTCCTCTCAAAAAAAGCACTAGCAGGTGCTTACTGGCAGGGGCTTACTGGCTGTTGTTCAAGAATTAGTTTTGAAGCAGTAAAGTTTTCCCAAACACTTAATGTTGCTGGCTATTTTAATGAAATAGCCTGGTTTGAGGCTTAGAGTGCCTCTAAGTTGTTTTTTTTTTCTGTGTGAATTACATTTTTGCCATTGTATATCTCTAGTGCAGGGGTTTAAGAAACTACACCAAGTGCTTTCCTAAATATAAATGGGAGAATCTGCACATCCAGAACAGCCCAAAACAAACACCTGGTTAGATTTAAAAAGTTTAGGGTGGTATTTTCAACAGACTGAAGTAATTTGGTTTCAGGCTTCCAAGAAGCCACAGTAAGAATTGATAACAAAAAAAAATTATATCTATTTTGATAAATTGTGTTTAATGGGGAGAATCATCCCAGCATTCTCTCATCTATGCATTTTTCAGTCAAGAAGGCATCATTTTAGAGAAGTTGCCAGGGGAACTAAGAGTTGTATAAATAGTGCAGAGACAGCAATGTCCCTCCCACATTTTTTTCACTCTATTCCAGATGGGAAGTACCTGACTGACCACTGCAAAGCTGGCAATTAAAACACTTGTGGGACAAATATGCAGCAATCTGGTAAATGAGATCAGTCAAATTGGGAAAAAGGGTTGGGGTGGGTTCTGTGCAGAGGGAGAGGTATACACAAAGATAGAAGAAAGAAGGAGGTCAGAGATTAAAATAAGTACCTGTTCTCATGGGAAACATAGAAAGGATAAAGGAGCCCCTCAGATGCCTTGCACTTTCAAGTTATGATCTTCAATCTCCCTCTACCTTTTGGATTGGCAATTTTGTAGTATTATGACCAACTAATGTAATAGCATAGCATTTCAGAGAAAGATTTAAAAATTACTTTTCTCTCTGCAATGATCTACCACAGAAATTGAAAGCAAAAATATTAAGTTAGGTATTGATAACAAATACTGGTAGGTTTTGGAACTAGGAGACTTTTTTCCTAGCCTTTAAGTGTGAATCTCATCCTAGGAAGAAGTACTTGTGCTTTCAAAGACCTTTTTTCAGACTTTCTAAACACAATAGCAGAGATCATAACAAAAAGGAGCATGTTGGTGTTCATAACTGATTAGGAGCAGATGCTTGAGAATCAGCATGTACAGTATTTAGTTAGTTGTTACACGAGAAAGGCTCTCAAAACTTGTGCTTCATCTTTTTCTTGTTTATACATCAAGAAAAGCTGTAAAATCTGACCTTTAACAGGACCATCTGGATCTGCTTACTTTCCCCAAAATATTACCCTCTCTCTAAAGGTGTGTCCTCACCATGATGATTCTGTGTACAGAAATGCCTCATCTTGACAGACTTGACAGAAGTTCAGAGAATCTGCTCTGGCTATGGTTTTGAAGTACTGTTATCACTCACATGACTTTATCTGCACATACTCTGTGAAGCAGCACGGCTCCTGACCAACTTAGAGCAAAGCCTGCTCTAATCCAAATCTGCAAGGATAAATTTAGACATATATAGCACTCCAGGCCCTCATTCAAAACTGTTGGTGATGCACAAATAGAAGTTGTACAGATCTCAGTAGGAAAGGCCGACCCCAAAATGTAATATTATTCCAAATGTTTCAAATTAGCTTGGGTAGGAGTACAAATAAAGGGTATACTTATTCCATCAGTCGCATATTGTGTGAAGATAAAATCCATGGGCTACCAGGGCTGGCCCAGTGCAAGGGTATTCTCTCAAAATTTTAAGGTTAAATTGACAAGCTAAAACATTTCCCAAAGCCATGGGCAATAAAGCTTCAGTAGCATACACGAAGCATGTGCAAGCTTTAGAAATGCTTCTTAAAGGGAAATTAGGCTACAACGGCATTTGTGAATATTGCTCTCAATAGTTAATGACCTTAACCAGACCATAAAATTTGTGCATAAATTATTATCTGATCAGTTAGCTGATCAGTGGAAGTACACAGAAAAGGACTAACATTTAAAGAACCCTTATCACTGGCAAATAAATGCCAATTAATGTGATTTGTGTTTCTGCATGTGTCATTACTCTGGAACAGCTTTGACTTACAAAAATAGAAATCCATAATATGAACAATAAATCTCTAATTTTAAATCCAAATTAACATGCACTAAGTAATAACAGACACTAATTGCATTAACAATGCAATGTAACAGCGATCATTTGATTTAGGACAAATGACTCCTATTCAGCAAGATTGCTTTTATTACTCAGTTTACCCTAGCTCTATGAGTCTAATAAGGTGAACAGAATTGTTTTCATGGCTCTTCTGCATAAAATACTGTGACTGCACACCTTATTACCCCATCAAAGAAAAGCTGTTTCACACCGGCCTTTGTTGATGACTGGTCTCAGTTGAAGAGCAATGCTGAACCCATTAATCATAGCCCTCCAGGGTTCATGTACACCCTCCTGTGTCACAAACAGACACCTGGGGACAGTCATTTTCCTCTTGCAAACACTCTTCTTGAATACCATCTTTTTCAAGCACTTTATGTCCCAGACTGATCCTTGAAGGCTTGATTTCTTGTGTTTATTGTGATTACATACATACTTGGGCACCATGTTAGACACAGATTCTTGTGCTCACTTCATAAACAGCCAACACAAGCAGAGATTATTTCAGTTATTCTTCAGAAAACCTTCCTGCCTTGTATTATCATTCTATTAGATACTAAAAACACTTACAGAAATATTCTTAGCCAAGTATTTTACAGCTTTGCACTGTTGATAGTGATAATGCGTACTGCTAAATTTACAAATGTCTGAAGTGTTTTCAGGTTAGACTGAAGAGTTGCCATTGCAAGACTTTTAAATAAAAAAACCTCAAGACTTCCAAAGGATTTAGGAATCCTAATCTACTTAAAAAAAAAAAAAAAAA
>VZSE01011727.1:161483-217956 GCA_013398275.1 Promerops cafer | reverse complement strand
AAACAAAATAATAAAAAAAAAAAAAAAAAAAAAAAAAAAAAAAAAAAAAAGTTGAATTATAGATTATGGCCATAGATTCTGATCTTATAGTGTAACAGGAAAGCTGTTACTGAATTTTTACTGTTGCAGTAACTGTAAAATTATATTCATAGGACTCATATATTCAAAGACAATCTAATATCCCTAAAAATGAGGTCAGATATATTTCTTTCACCTAACAAGTGATTTTGTATCATTTCACTAAATGTCTCAACTGCATCCTCTGAAGTAAGGATGCAAGACAAATACATGTCCAGACTTTGAAAGTGTTCTCTTCCACAATTTGAGAGTTTTCACTCTCCAGAAGTGGCTGTTGATACATGATCAGAAAGGACTTGGTAGCTGCCAAATATTGAACCAGGGGAACACAGGGAAAACTGTTTATGACCAAAATAACAATAATAGGGGATGATATTGTAACAATATTTTGTGGCAAGACACCCTCATTTCAATTCAGCTGATAGGCAGTGGTTTTAGGCGTTTGTTTATGGGAGATTTTTTTTCCCCCATAACCATATTAATAATTGAAATTGAATCATAAGTTCTAATATCCTTTTCCAGTGTACATAAAATATTTCTTGTTACTGTGCTGAAATAAACCAAGACTCATTAGCAGGGCCTTGCTGTTACCACTTCAAACGACCTTCCATCCTGGTTCTACACCAAGCAAGCCCTGAATTATGGAAATCATCATTTAGTTTGTGTTTCTCTGCAGTGGCAGCTGAAGAATAGTGTACTGATACCCACTTTATCCTCTAAAGATTTTTTGTGAATGGTGACGGCCATTTTTCCCAGGGTTGGAAACAGAAATAAAGACACTAGATGGCAGCAAACATCTTAAAAACCGGGTTCTTTCTGAAATCTGGCTGGAATCGAACAGATGTAGGTAGCCTTCCAGCTGTGAAATGCCTTTTGGAACTTCTTCCCTGGTTCAGCTGTTAAAAAAAAGACTGTCTTGCCAAAAACTCAGCGTTTTCCTCAAGCTTCTAAAATACAATTTAAAATCAGAGTTTTGCGGGTGTTGCTTTCTGGATGAAAATCAGAAAATGCCTGTTTTCAGCATCCCACCCCCCCACACCTGTACTTAATTTTGTATTAATTATATATAATTGTGTAGGGCTGAGTTCAGATGTCTTTGCAAAGGCTTAGCTGTAAACAGAGGAGGTAACTTGGGCTGTATGTTGTGTTGGAGTTTAGCTGTACTGTACCCAGTATCAGCTCAGCCAGCTCAGTGTCATCACACTTATTTAACACACTATTTTCCCATTTGCAGCAGCTTTAGGCCCACTGAGTAAACATGTCCATTTTTCATGAGTGTCTTATCTGCCAATGCAATTTCCCTGAGCAGGATGATGTCTACTACTTTATTAAAATATTGCTATTCAAGCTAACAAATACCTCTTATGCTGCTGTAGAGGGAGTTAACCATAGACTTCCTATAAATTCTGGGAAGCCAGATGTTTCCTAAAGATTTGTTTTTCCTTTATTAGGAAAAAATGGATAATAAAGGATTTTGTATGCCCCTTTGTAAAGTGTTCGTTCACTGAACCAATTCATTAGGCAAACTTTTCAAGGGCTATTTTTATATCATGTGGCTGTAAACTAAGGACATATAAGGTACAGCACTGAGCATTTGTAGACCTTGAGATGTTTGGGAACTTTCTATTTGCTTGCTTCATGAGGATGGATTCTGTGTGGTAGCATACCAGCAAATATCAAAGAAGCACTGAAACATCATGCAAACTCCCAATTTCCACAGAAATCTTTCAAATCTATACAGATTGGCCTTAGATGTAGGACACAGACCCTCTGCAGCCTACTGCAGCACTACACTGCCCAAGGTGTACCCAGGAGGGGACTCAGGCCAGCTGTTGACAATGATGACAGGTAAATCTAAGGAAGTACCAACTTTTTACAGGCTTCTGTGTCTGGCTGATTCTTATTTCATCTCAGTCATCAGTTTAATGTCTTCTCTTCATGCAAAAATGGAGACCATTTAGCTGGCTTTCAGAGTCTGAAGATATTGCATGCCTACACAGGTGGAAAGAGTGTAAGCAAGAGTAACACTCAAGGCAGGAGGCGAGGTGTGAGCCCAATGGTTTATTTTCTTGCTTCACAGGAATATCATAATCCATGTCTCTGAGAGCTGAGACCTTACCTTTAGCCAATGGTCAGAACCCTTTCTCCTAGACTTATTTTCCAGCCTTCCAGTTGCATTTTTTAATTTGTTTTCAGTTTGCTTCTTAGCACCGCTACCTTGTGTTAATCTCCCTCTGCTTCTGTTTTTTTGACCTGCTGTTGCTCTTAAAACATAAACCGTTTTCCATAATTTTTCTTTCCTCTTCACTAGAATCTTATCCATCTCTAAAATCTTCCCTTTGCCATAAAAAGAAAAGTTATGAAAAGGGGGAGGCTATTTTAAAAGAAGTCTAGCTAAATTCTTCTTTCTCAAGTAACATCACTGAAAATCCTAACTTACAAACAAACTAGATGATGCTTCAAGTTCTGTTCTGGCTTTCTCCTAGGCCTTGGGAATATCTCCTGCAAGGAGTATAATGTCAAGCATTTAACAAATGCTTGAACAGTTACTTTGGATCTAAATTCAGAGGCAGTATCAATCAACGTAGTACAAAATTTTTCAGCCCTTTCCTTCAAGGCCATTTCTGGAATTGCTGGAAGCAATATTAGTCAGCTGCAGTGAATTTAATAAATATTTTGTCAGACCATGCAATTAAGTCTAGTGTTTATTATCCTGTAAACATTTATAGAGCAGCACCCAGCAGTAGACTGTATGCTTTCTCTTATCATTGAAACTCTGCGTTACACTGTACTAATGCAGCTTCAGGAAGCATTTTATTAGGAGGCCTTGAAGTAATTGTTAGGTTTAAATATGTAACTATTTATATAAATTAAGAAATAACTCTTGACATGGCTTGTTTATTAACCATTAGGAATTAACTTTTTCAGATTGGTGAAAGGAAGAATCTCCTTGGTGTTCAGTATTACCAGACACAGAAAGACATTTAATTTTCTTTCCCTAATCCTCTGACATAAAAAAAAAAAAAAAGGAATTAAAAAAAAAATCAAAAAGACAACCTTGATTTTATCTGAAAATTCAGTGAAAGGTTGGAAACTGTTTGCCAAGTTAGAGCTTTTTCCCTTACAAGGAAATGCAGTTTTGGGAACAAATAGCATTCCAGTCTTTTCCCCAGTGGGCATTATGCCATTGTACTTGCAGACATTGTGTCATGGAAATGTGCAAGAAGGCCTCAAACAGCTAAGAAATGCATTGCCTAGTTATATATTTATTTTCTACTATTTTAAAGCTACTGTGTACTCTTATTCGATAATAGAGAATGACACAAGCTGAAGCTTATTGACTACAAATTTTTCTGCTCTACAGACTTAATGAAAAGCCAAACTTTACATGAATTTGAAACAGTTTATAAAATGCATTCCTTTTGAAATATTTTAATATTGGTAACAGCATTTTTAAGCAAGCATTTGTGTAGGTGATTCCCATGCTGGCCAGAGAAAACTTTTCTGTGTGAACAAGGAACATATTCAAAATTCAAAACAAAGCCTTTTTCCTTTTTATTTAAATGAAAATATTATTCTTTAGCAAGAATTTTAAAGATGTTTGTCCTTTAGCGCTGCCTGCTTTCACAAAAGCTCTTAAAATATACATGAGAAAATTTATATCAGATGGCCATCTTTCCTTTCTGATTTTCAAGGTAATTGATTTATTAGGGGGGTACTTTTGTAATTAGAAGGGGGTTTAAATTATTAATATTCTTAAATGAATTTTTCTTTACATTTATTATCAAAAGTGTGATTTCTGCTTGGAGACCTTTTTATTCTTAGATACTATCCAGTAAAAGCATGGTTTAAATCTGCATGAGCATTTTGACAATCTGTTGTGTTCTTGGGCAACACAGCTTTTAGTAAAACACAAGCTCCTTTATAGTTCTCCAACTTCTATCATTCAGCATAAAACATCAGTTCAGCTTTAAATGTTAAAAATTCTTTTTTGTGACCTATTTCAGATTAGTTCTCAGCAAGGCACTTGTGCTTTCTCCAGCCTATTGGTGTTTGCTTAGTGGGAACCACACACACAACAAACTTCCATCTATGTGGGATATTCCCAACCTCAGTGTCCTTCTGCTCTCTTGCTGACAACAAAGTATATTTGAGATAAGGCTGAAGGATGAAAGAAAACCTGCAGTGGCTCACAGATAACTTCCATAACACTCAGTTGCTTGTGTTTCTTCAGTGTTTTCCAAGACCTGAGAGCCTACATCAGAAAGAAAATACTCTTTCAAGTGCCCTTGAAATTTCAGGTTCATTCACTGGTATCAATGGGGTACTAATAATTCTTAGCACAGTAGTATTTGGAGAATAAAGAAAATAGTTTGGTGAATTGTAGGCTACAGTTTGCTCCCAGGGTAGCTGTAAGAACACATCCAGTGAAGGAGCTTCCAACAATATGTTTGAGAACTCTCGGGGGCTGTTTATGGTTTTGCTGCCCCAAGAAAGGATGATCTGACAAGTGCTTTTGACCATTAAATTTCTGTGGATCACACCACATATTCCTTTAAAGCTTAACTTTCTTATCTTTGGATTCTGTACAGTGAATAGATTCTGCAATGCATGAGGATAGAAATCTGCATATACAACACTTTAGCAAGTGTTTAACCCTTTTCAAACAGGACTTCATATTGGCTATTGGAAAATATTAAAACACCAGCAGGAAGTCCCTGTACCTTTGCCCCTCCAAAATAAGCAAAAACAAGGGTATTTTGTTGATAAGATGCACTTGAATTTATTTCAAATTATGTTATCAACATCACTGCACATTTTTCCTATTTACCCACACATAAATGCAGATATAAGTTAACCTTTCTTTAAAGCTTTGCCAAGAGCAGAACAAGAATAGATGAAAGCTCACAAAATCCCATGGCTGTAGTTTACATTTTCAGTGCCCTGCTTTATGTGGCATTCAGAGCCTTTGTATGCTCAAGGGAAAAAGTGACACTGGTGTCCACTTCCATTGTTGGTACTATTCTGGGCTTGACTCTAGTGTGAACTGCAATTATAGCAGAGTTTCCTTAGGAGGGATATGAATGATGAATATGGTTTCCTTGTCCTTAAGCTGAATATTCTCTTCAGTGTCATGGTAATTTTGTATACATTAAGGACATGATATTTTTAGTTATTAGAGAAGTTCGGCATTTTTCCTCTTAATTCCATGAAAAAAAATGGCTAAGTGTCACCACAGGGGACAGGAGTAAAGTCTTTGCTTTCTTAATAATTATTATTTGTTGAATAAGTGGATTTGCCCACAATTTCTGTTTTTATATGACAAGCTGATTTCTATTCATGCTTACTACCTTGGCAAGTATAAATTGAAATGCAATTCATGCTGCTATAATTCCATACAGCAGTTTCAAGATCAAATCCTCAGTGATAATAAATAAAGCAGTTATGACTTAGCACAAGTTATCCAAGTAACAACTACTAAAGATATCCTGAAACACACATAAGAAAAAATATTTTTCATCCTTTTCAGCAACATTCATGTCTGTCCTGAAGCCTGGTCTCTAAAAGCCAAAGTCATCTGAGAAATATGGATAACAAAATGATCAAATATCTTAATCCATTTTTCAGAGGAAAATATATTTTATAATCTCTTAGTCTCAGCTTCTGTTCACAGTAAAAAGTCCTAGGTGATAGAGCTCATGGAACAGTCCTGCTTACTTAGAGACAGGCCTTTTATTCTGGTAATTTACACTCACCAGAAACCAAAATTTTCTAGATGCAAAATTTTTACCCAAAATTGATTGTGTTTAGTTTAAAAAACAAATGAAACCA
This sequence comes from Promerops cafer, assembly GCA_013398275.1. Classification (NCBI taxonomy): domain Eukaryota; kingdom Metazoa; phylum Chordata; class Aves; order Passeriformes; family Nectariniidae; genus Promerops; species Promerops cafer. The sequence goes on along the minus strand of VZSE01011727.1, from coordinate 212,046 downwards.
AACCACCTGAAGTTCTTTTATGTGCTAGCAAGAATAAAGTAGAAAAAAAAAAGAAACTGATTAAAAATTCCCTTGCCCTCAGAGGAAATTAATGCAAATTGATGGATTGCCACCAGAAATACAAATTAAACTAATTTGGATTGAATAACAACCCTATTACAAATCCAGAACATCTCTTCAGATGGCTGATCAGTGACTATTAATTTCTGTACATACACACACACACACTTATGAACAGTAAAGGACAGAAGCATTTATCAAGCCACAACACCAATCTAAGAATTACCACAGTTAGTTTGTAAATTGCCTTCCATATGTGACAGTTTGTGTCTTGTCATTCTGGACACCACTGAGTACAATGAAAGATGAAATTGCTACCACCACACCACAGTACCTTCTTTCTTTGATTCTCTGTTTCCACAAGTAAATTTTTATTTTCAAATTTGTCTTCCCAGTCATCACTTACAGCCAATGATTAAGCTGTGTGACAACAACCATGAATCAGCACCTAAGCATAGATGGTCTTGGGATCTTGCAAAACTAAATCTTCTCTCCCTTTTGTATGCCCAAAGGGGTTACATCAGCCCACAGAGCTGAGATCCAAAATCTGTGTTCTGTATCAAGGCTGTGCCACACCCTGGGAACTGGCTGACAGAAATACAGCAAACTGTTGGCAGCTGTACAAATTTATGTGTCTCTGGGAGGCAGGGTCATGGATTCAGCTTGACAGGGCACATATGCTGAATTTTAAAAAAAAAGTGTGCTTGATCCATTCATTTTTAGCATTTGATTCTTGGTATAATTTTTCCCAGAGCAGGACTCTATCAAAATAATTTTTCCCTTTTTGCGAAGTCATTGTTTTTGTGAATTCCTTGGATGAGAAGGCTGCATCCATCAAAATGCAAACACTGCAAAATCCAGGATCCTCCAGCCTCATGATTTCCCATAGCTTCAAGAAAGCAGAGCAGTCAGGAGGAGTACAACAACTAATTTCTCTGGGCAAATGCTCAGTTTGCCCCTGCAAGTACCTGGAATTGATCACAGTTTCCCCATTCCTCTCCTCAAGGGTGCCTCAGCAGGCTTTGAGGAGGCCTCTAAAGGCATTTGTAATCTAATTAGTAAATATCAATAATATTCCACATTTACTAAAAACTTGTATGCAACATATGTAAATGCCTACACGATTTTCCCCATTATCATTTGTTTGTCAGGCAGTGTTCTGACCCAACAAGGCACTATAATGAAATCTTCATAAGCATACTGATGGAACAATACACTGTTTTCAAAGGCAGGTAAGCTTTTAATATAAAATTCATAAGGAGGGGTTATTTTTACTTATGAATTTTCATTACTTATATGTCAAAATTGGTTCATATTATAGATGCTCAATTCAGTATCTAGTAGTTTCTGTTCTTTTGCTTTTTCTTCTCTGGTCAATCCATCAGCAGTGCTTTCTATTAGTCAAAAGATAAATTACATCAAATAAGAAAAATGGTTGCTCAGCAACTCAGAATCCCACTGAGCCTGACAATGGTAAATGGGGGAAATTTCTTGAAGCTCTTATGTGGTAACTGGAGGGAAAAGAACATTTATATTATTTTAAATACTCCTATCATGAGTGGCTATAAATAACAATGAGACAAAAACACATCTCTTGTTTATTGTGTATATTTTTTCCTAAACAAAACACACCTTTTTTTAAATTCTTCTTCCCAAAACAGGTAAAATCTTAAGCAGTTCTGTTGTGGGGATGGCAGAGAAGGGAAAGAGAAGTGAATGAAATCTGTTCAATTTCATATTAAATTTCTATATTGTCTTTCACAGGTGTCTATTTCTATAGTCTGAACTGTTTTCATAGTGTTTTCTCAGTTTCTCTTAAATGACCAGTGATCATGGAAGAGTAGTAACAAATTAGAAAAGATGGAGTGTGTGTGCACGTGTGGCTCTGATTTTTGTACGGATGTTAGTACTGGACCACGCCTCCTTCCTCTTCCTCATCTTGACAGCCACACACAACTAGGAAATGCTACAATGGTGCTCATAATTAGGGCAGTAGTTACCAACCATAAGTGGTCCAAATTAATTTACCAGCGACTATTAATTTCTGTACATAAACCAAAAAAAAACCAAACAAACAAAAAAAAAAAAACCCTGCAAGTTGCAATTACTTATTGGTTTTGTCACATTAGCTTCCTGCTCACTTTCCAAGCAGATCTACTGGTCTAGAACTGACAGAGTTCTGTTCTGCAGTAACAGCACTTTGATCAAAGTCCTGATCTAACACAGACCTGACATTGACCACGTGGCTTATTTCTGCCAGTTCCCAGACATTGCTGAGGAATCTAACCTCACCAAATTCCTATGAAGAGATATGATAAAGCTCCCTTCTTATCTATTTTGCAAACACTGAAGAACATAAATGTAAGATTAATGGGTCTTTCACTCTAATAATGGAAACCACATGACTTGTCTTTTATGAAAGTTAATAGTCATCTCTGTATTCTTATGTTTAAGATCTAGAAACTCTTTTTTCTATCATCATCATCAAAATGTTAAAAGTCAGTTGGCTCTTTCTAAGTACAGTTTTCACAGGAATGATTCTTGGTGTAAAAAATATGTAATGGGAAGAAGTCTACAAATACTCAGTATCTGAGTTAAAATTTAATATAATCACAGTGCCAGCATTCTGCATCTCTTTGAGGTGCAAAAATTTATTTCATAATCCTTAATATCTTATTGTTGTATTACTCAACATGGGAAATTCAAAATGCAGCTCATTATTAGTCGGGACAGGTAGTCATTTTAATTTTCCATTCATTTGTAAACTAATTGGTGTCCAAGAGCTCTCACTTGAAAATTCAAACAATGTGGTGTAGTTCTCTTCCTAAATTTGTCAAATGCTGCTACTGTACCTTCACTGCTGTCTTCAGAATAATAGATGTTTCCATTCTCTGTTGTGCACTCAGGAAGCTGAAAAACATTTTGATACATCTTTGATTAGAGGCGCCCATGGCTACCGAGCAAAACACCTTTAGCTGCCAATTTTTGTTTCTTCAACTGAGATAAACTAGCACATTATTGGCATTACATAAATCTCAGTCTCAAACAAGATGTATAAAGTCATTTAAGGAATTTTGGGAAATAAAAACATGTACTTTAAAATTACCTTTAAATTACCTGTAGACAACACTGGTATGTACTTCTTTGGAGGCCACCTTGCAATTTTCTGTATTTTCCCATTTCCCTAAAGAGACTGCACAAAAAAGTTTTATTTTGAAGTGGTTGTAAAATATTTTCCAATGTTTACATCTTTTGAATGGTGTTCAGTGTTGACAGTTTACTGCCAGCAGCCAGGGAACTTCCACTGTCACCAAGCTCTGAGACTTTCTTTTTACACCTCACTTTACAGCAGTGATTGCACCAAGTGTGTGTTACTTTTAGCTCTTATGGACTGGAGTCCTGCACAGCATATGAAACTGTTGAGCCTGGTTAAATGCATCCAGGTAACACCTCTCCACAGGTGTTTCAATGACTGAAAAAAGCATGATTGCTAGCAACTTTTGAAGACTAATCTGTGGGATGTACACACAGAATTGTTATAATAAAATATACCAATATTTCTTAGGCCAGTATTTGGTATAATGAACTTTTCCAAATATTTCCCTCTTTGTCATTGTGTCTTTAACAGAGCTACATACAAAAAGGAAAAGATCAATTCATTTTTAGAAGCCAGTTTCAAGCAAGGAATCCCATCCAGGATTTTTACTTCAGTATTATCTTAGTAAGTCCATACTATCTCAGGATAAACAGACTGTTACAAGGTAGAGTTATTGGTTTTGAATTCTACAGCATGTCATAATTTAACCAAAAATGTCACGGCTTTATTCTTCCACCCAATTATGGGATGAGCGACTCAAATGCAGTTCTTTTAGAAAGAGATGGATGATTTCTCTAACACTTATTGGATGAACTAATGGAAAAGCAGGAAGAAGAAATTCCCATTTTTAGATAAGCTTGTTTTCACGAAATGGACACACGACTTGTGAAGCTCCAGTAGTGCTGTCAGCAGCCTGAATGGATACACTGCCTGATGCCCTGCAGAAAGGCCAGACCCTTTTCACAGGCCAGGCCACGTTCTGCAGAATTGCTCAAAGAAAAAGCAAGAGAAAATTTTGTGTACCCTCTGCGGCCCTCACCAGAACTTGTCCAACTCTTTCTGTTGACAGGCTTTTTGTTGGCAAATTTGTTTTCCACTTCTTAAAAATAAAAAATATAAGAAAATTCCAGCCAGAAATACTCCTCTGTTTCAATACTATATTGTTCTGTCTCATTATTATCCTTCCTTCTTGTTCAAATTTTTCTATCAAATTCAAGTGCCAAGAGTTAAACAGAGATTTGAGAGCCAAAAACACCAGCCACCACTGTACATGCTTATATGTATCAATGCAGCAATAAAGACATAGAATTTTGAAAATTTACATCATTAACTGAGTGCAAAGAAACTAAATGCATTTTCTGAGAGAACTGAGATTGCTCGGGGTTTTTTTCCCATCTTCAATGATTTATGAAACTTCTTATTCAAAACAGATGTGTGCAGCCACACAGAGAAGTTTGACTTGTGAAACACATTTGTATTTTGAACTTTACTTAATGCTCCATACTTTTACACACAGAATGTGACCTGTGCATGAAGAGTTGTTCATATTTTCTCTTTTAAATGCAGTTTTGACTGGAGCTGTCAACACTACAAGCCATTATACATTTTGGTAGAACACAAAACACCAAAGGAATTCCTGGATTTGATGCAGACATTTGAAAGGGAAAAATGTCTATCTGGAGAGGGTACTCAGGGGTTACAAATTTTACATTGCTTTCTGTTCTGCCCTGTTGGCTCTCTGCCCTGCTGACTGGGTTGCTGCCTTCACCCTTTGACATTTATCAAATGGTTGCTAAACTAGCTAAATATCTAAGAGGCTTCCAATTGGGCATCTTCAGAAGATCTTCACTCATATAAATGATGGAGGTACACTTGGGCAACATCACTCAAAGCTGAACTTATTCACCAGCTGGAAGTTAAACGTGTCAGATCAGGAAACTAATAAAACTTTTCTCTCTTATATTTGCTCTGATGAAGAGCCTTGCATTTGTATGTTTAATACAACCCTGAATGAGGGAATTAAGTTTGTTACTGTAGGTTTGTACCTGCAGAAGTCTTACAAATAATCCATGACGATGTAGAAAATAGAAAGTTCTGTTAATATACACATCAGAAAAGATCAAGATGGAAATGGCCTAAGGCAGCCCTCTAGCAAGATGATTCAGCATGACTATAATGACTTTTCAGTCCCAAAACTTTATCTGCAATAACAGTGAAGCGCAGATATTTTATATATTCTTATCACATTTTCAGAATTATTCACTATACTGAGTACTTAAATCTGACCCAGGAATGATTAGCAGCACACATAGCAGTTATTTCCAAATGCTGTATATTTCTATGTTTTTCCTTAAATCAGCTATTTGAAGGTAGAAATACAGAGGGCAAAAAATGGATACCAGATTTTAACAAACATTGAAAAATAAGTGAAGCTCAAAGCTGAAGTCCCAAAAGCCTTAATCTTGTGGTGAGGATGGCAACACCCAGCAGTGACCACGCTGAGAGTATGCAGCAGAGTCCCATGCTGCATGAGAGCTGAAGCCCAGGGCATTTAATACAGGAAGAATCCTTCCAGCTCTCATAGGGGATGTACGTGGATCCAGAGACCACTAGGAAAGAATCTCCCATGCTCATCAGCTTCCCTGGATAATAAGAACAGGAGCATTATGGAGCAGGGACAAGTCACTGGTGTGGAAAGTGAATACCTAAGAAATGACAGAAGCAGCAAGAATGGTACAAGAGCAAAAGGGATTCTACTCAAAACTTTTCGTGGCCGTGACTGAACCAGACAGTTTTAATAGCAAGATGCACTGTGGACCATAATGGTACAGTTAAGGTAGTAGATAAGGGATTTTTTTTCAGCCCACAATGAAACAGTTTCATACTTCCAATAGTGAATATGAATACTGGCCACCCTTTTTTATTTTACATGGCATTGTACTACCCTATACCACTTATTCTTTAGAAACGGGGTAGCAGATAATCAAATGGAGGGAACACAACTAAAGCAGAAACATGTTTCCATCTCTCCATGTTTTCATCTTCTCTTGACAGGAGTTTTGAAGCTTTCTTGTGAGTCAAATAAAAATAGATCAGAGAATTTAGCACCTATTCAGACAAATATTAAACTAATTAAAAAAACAAAACCAAGGACAATCTGATGGGCTCATTCACAGGAAAAATAGCAATGAAATGAGAATAGAGTTGACGAACAATATTTGTCTCTGATCTGTATTTTCAAGGTGAACCTTTGATAGATGTTTGAAAAATTTCATTTTCATGCAACACAGGTCTGAAAATGACATTAATATTAAATTGCACAGCTTATTTCCAGTGTTTATTTTTTCCTACATTGGAATGGTCTTTTCTGTCCTTCTATTCTGGCACATTCTTACATGATTATCAGGGGAAAGGGCCCACTTCTTACCTTTACCACTGTCAAAGAGAGGAGTTTTAAACCTTCATGAGGGGACATATCTGCTGAAAAATCCTATTCCAAATTGTCCACTCCTACAAAATCTGAGACATGAAAATGACATAACTACAACTAATTCAACAAAATTATTTTTAATTTTATGTCAGAGATAATAATTCAATGCCTTGAATTTTCTGGTTTTTTCCTGACTTGGTCTGTCTTTAATTATGGAAATTTAAGCAAAGTGAAAGTAATCCAACCTAAGTATGTGTTCTGGTTGTCAGGGAAGTCTATATACTCCTTGTTTAGGTGGAAGTGATCTTCAAAATCATTATGGTAAATTAAGAAATGTAGCACATGTAGCAAATGAAATGCACAAAGAAGGGAATAAAAACAAAAAAGAGTGTTTTATTTAGCCAGTTATCTGGGTACTGTACTTTGCAAGATGGAGAGAGAGGGAAGGATGAGAAATGGTCAGTTCATTCACTTCTAGGCTCACTTGAACAGACGTAACTCTAAAACTGCCTTACTGAATTCAATACAGATTTAAGTTACTAGGAAAAGTCCTACTCCTCCCTCCATCTTCATTTTCTCATAGATATAACTGATACTCTAAAGTGTGCTTTGTGCACTAATCATTCCTTTCACATGCTGCAACAAGTGCAATGCTTACACAGCCTGATAAAGGCCAATGAAGAGTGACATTCAGTTGCCCTCTGAGAGCATTATACATTTTTATCTCATACACTGAATTCTTTGTTATGATCAAAACTTAGAAAACAAAAGATTTTTGTTTCAACTTCAAATTGGTACTCTTAAGTCATTCCTAAAAAAGGGAATTATTTTGCTGTTCCTCCTGCAGACTACCTGGAGGTTACACCAGGATGATAACAGAAAGATCAAGTGGGTTTTAGAAAGCAAGTAAGAAAAATAGGAAGCAAGAGTGGATCTAGATAAGAAACCACTAATAAATGTTTATAAAGTCACTAGATCCTAACTTGACCTGCTCTAAAAATATTTACAAACATTATATGCTATTTCCACTTTTGTTAGCTCAGGTTAACAAAAATAACTTGCTATTCATAGGAGCAAAGCAGGGGAAGTAGCTACTTTGTTCAGTTATATGAGCAACTGGGTGGGAGAGAAATGTCATCTCATAAGAAAGGCAAGGGGTACTAAATACCCCAATGTTTTGGAAAACCCTGTTAAACTGAAGAAATAGGGGAAAACACAGCTTTCTCCACAGGTGGTTATGGATTTCAAGGTTACAGGTGGTTCTCACTTTGTCCTAGGGCTTCTCTGCCTACGGCTGTTCCCAATGTACCCAGAGCTGTCTGACAGGCAGAACCCCATCTCCAGCATCTACCACCCAGTCCCACAGCAGATCCTTCAATTTATCTCACTTTATAATTTTTCTTAATCAAATGCAAGATTTCAATAGAGTTCAATACAGTTAAATTTCAAAATATCTTTTCTAGAGCATGATAACTCTTGGTTCACTTCAAAAGGCTACCTTTGTTTACAGCAGTAAAATTAAAAATAAATATTTAGAAAGTGGAATTCTTATTTGCAGTTAGCTGAGGAATTCAGCAAGTACTAGCATTTTCCATGAAAGGATCTAGAATCGAAAGGGAAGTCGGCATACTGACATAATAGTCTCATTTCTGTGTATGCCAGAAGACTGCACCAAGCTTTTAGTTAAAGCTTTGAAAAACACTGCTAAACACAAATGCTTCTATTGTAATACTCCAGCTATTTTAATTACAGCAACTAACAAAGGTTTTGTGTTTTCTGTGCAGTCACCCAGTTCATAGTTTAAGCAGAAGACATTTCAGTTCTGGAAAAGTTCACTTGATAACCATGACTTTTGAAAAAGTTCTGAAGTTATAAAGATTCCTTATGATTTCTGCACATTTCCAACATTTATTAGGAAATCCTGAGTCTTCATAGTTGTAAAGGGTTAAGAGTATTTGAACACTTGCTATCAAAAAATTATAAATTACTCTCAATACAGTTTCAAATGCTCTGTTACAATTAGTATATAATGTTTTCTGCTGGGTGTGGATATGAAGTTGAGCCAGCTTTCCTCTTTTGTTAGTATTTAATTTCCAGTTATGACTGAACTCATAATTCTATATTTAGTATTCTAATTTAGGAAGTCATATTTTTGAAACATTGAAAGATATAGAAACTTTTAAATTCCAGGGAACAAATAAAAGAGGGTCAGTGGGAGCTCTAGAGTGCTTTGGTAAAAGGAGACAGAAGACATGGAACTAGGTGTCTGAAAACAATTTAGGATGCTAATTTAGGCCACTCTATTTTTTGAAGTATATTTTAGGTTCCTCCTATTTTAAAACAAGTTTATATCCACAACTATGAAAAAAAATCAATTATGCAAAGTATTTCCCAAACATCCAGTCTTACACTAAGAATATAATTCATTAGGTAATTTCTATTTTGAAATTATCTTTTTAATCTTAATTCAGTGTTGGTCAGTAATAATTATTGCTTTTTTGAGCTTGTCATTGTTGCTTTAAATGACTTTTTTATGATGCATTGCCATCAGTCATTTCACTTCTAAGACAATGGACTAAACTATGTAAAGAACCATTGCAGGAGGTTATGAAAACCTGCCTAGTAAGAAAACTGATCTAGGCTGAGGTCTTGTGTATGTAGTAAAATAAATCATGAGCAAATTACATGACAATTTTTCTCTTAATGATTGGGAGTTATTTTAGGTATGTGGTATTCAGAACTTAGGGACTTATAAATCCAAGTATCTTAAAAACTGCAGTGACAGAAAAAGCATTGAGAGATCTTTTCTCTACAGAGAGTAAACAAACCCCACATTTCTAACTCTGCAGCTTCCTATTATCCCAAGAGACCTTTTCTTCATTAGCACTGACATTAATTTTCCAGCAGCTGAGAAGGATAGGTAAAATGTACATTTATCCTCAAAACCTCATTGCTGCTGTTCTCGTGAAGCATTCTCTGACAGCCACTTGTTTGAACATCTAGTAAATGACTGGTCATGACAAATAGGACTTTAATCAGAAGCAAATGATAACAGTGGCAACACTTGGCTCTTGTGCGTCACTTCTGCTTCTTTCACCTCTTCCTGCAGCTACTAGTATTCCTGTAGTTTTCTTTGGCATTCACAACAGACACTTCACTATTTTCTGTTCTTTAGTCCCCAGCAGACTCTGGGAAAAGCTCTCATTTGCATTGCATGGGTACAAAACACATGATGAGCAGACAGGCAGGTATCACCAGCAACCACCTACATTTATGGGTTGAAATATATATATCTATGTGAATTATACAATTGTCCCTACTGACAAGAAAAAGTTTTTATTCCAATTTCTCAGAGCACCTTGCAATGAATCACAAAAAAATTATTTCATTGTATAAATGTGAAGTTGCTACAACGCTACATTTCACATTTATTACAAAGACCATTTAATAGAAGACAGATAATTCGTATCAGAGAAAGTGAAACAATATCTATCAGCCATAAACAACTCATGAAAAATGTGAAACAGATTTCTGAGCTGAGATTGTATAGAAGTATAGCATATGTTTGCCAAACTCAGTCCTATAATGATAATCCTTTACAAACTTTTTTAGAAAATAGTTATGTTTTTCAACCAAGCAGTCTCAGAAATTAGAGGTAGTTGCTACCACTTCAGGACTTCTTTAATATATGTTCCCTTTAAAATTGCCTTAAAATATATCCCCTTAATGCAATCCTGTAAGTTCACTTGCCTGCACTTGATACTTAGGGGAAAAGATAGAAACCAGTTGTATCTAAAACAATCTTGCATACCCTTCTGTTTTCCAAACACCAGTGATGTACAGGCTTCTTGAATCAGAGGCCACATCCACACCACAGTTTCACAAAGAGCCCACCCTATACAAGTGCACCAAACCCTGCAGCCACTTGTCTGGACTAGCTGGGCACAGAAAAGGAGGCAGAGGACACTGGAAGGGGAGGTGAGTGCACTGAAGGGCTGTTTCACAGTGAGACACAGCTGAACCTGGCAGGAGCTGCTGGAGCACTTCACTGATGTGAGAATTGGGAGCTACACAAAGTCTCATTAGCCTTTAGTCCCTGCCAGCTTGACTTCACAGCTGGTGTGTATCTCCCGCACATGTGTGGTGTGTGGCAGCCAGAGGGGAGCTATCAAAGGCTCTGAATCAAGGGTTATGCTGCTATAAACACAAAACCAGCAGGATTTAGGGCTCCCCGCTGGGCTGCATTCAGGCCAGATGGAAGCATGCAGGAAGAAAAATCCTAAATGAATAGGATGTGGGTGCTAGTTGATCATCAAATCCTCACATTACATTTTATCACCAGATTCTGACCCATTACTTGTCATTTTCAGGGCTGTGGCATCTTTTAAGACAGTTTCATTTTCAGCCTCATAAACCTATAAAAATTCAGACCTTTCAGTGTCACAAGTAAGCCCAGTCAGTGAATAATAGCACTGTTGTATCTGAGTCAACTGATCTAATTATTTCTCATGGCTTAGAAGGGATTTGAGACATTCGCAGCTGCTTACACAAAGCATCACCTTTTTAGTATGAGAGAACATGGTACTAAAATTTCACATGATTATTTCAGCTCAGGCTGAAATGTTGCTGGTTTAAGATTGGTCACATATTTGCAATTCACTTAACTTGTGTGTTCCTGTCCTCCTCATCCTAACTACTGCTTGTATAATTTATGTTGGTGTTCTCCCTAAGGCTCAAGACACATCCAACTCCATGCTCAGTACATCTCTTGGATATCTCTGATTACAACCAGCTTTTCTTTTACTACCAAACTTGAGGTAATCCTGAAACATTAAATAATAGCAAATATTGATGTGTAAAATCCTGAATGTTGATATTATACAATCACAGCAGTTAGAGATTAAACATATATGTAGTTCATCTATCATCTCTGTAACAGATTTAGATCTGTTTTGTGAAAATTTAGGGTTTACCTTTTGCTCACATGATCTACAGCTGTTGCCAGAAATGGTGTCCACAGCTGCAGGAGCATCTAAGCCCCTTCTGACTCTGTCCCTAACCATGCCATTGTGCAGGAAAGAAAATGGTGTCTATTTTCCCCTCCATTGCTGTACAATCTACGAATAGGATCCAATACTGAAATTTCTAATAGACATTCCCTGATTAGAGTCACAGCTCCATGTCCTTCTCTACTGCAAGTCTTGCTCTGAACACAAGTTTCCTGCCCGAGGACCCTATGCTGGAACAAGGCAGGGGGTTGGCATTGGGCAGATGTACCACGGGGGAGCAGCCTGCCTCTACCTGGACATGCACTCATGGGACCCAAGAGCCAGGTCTGATGGAGCCTGGAAACACTGTGACTTAGCTGCCAGCCATAGCTTTGGTACTTGGAAGAGGCCAGTGCTGGCTCCTTCCTCAGCCTGGGTTAGGTGGTGGCAGAAACTGGGACCAGGGACAGGTTTCTGTCACATACCAAACAAATGTGGTAGCTGTGCCATGACTCGAGACGCTCTGGCTTTCAGTGTCACAGGCTTTTTTTATTATTTGCTCCACAACCACCATTGGTGCCATCCTGTTCTTCCCAGTTACATTCTTAGGTCCATATAGGTTCACTGTCTCCCAGACATCACAGGCTGAGACCACTTATTTTGTTCTCATTATGACTCAGGAGTGCTGCTCTGGGCTTGTTTTATACATCTTTTCTTTCCCTTACTCCATACCCTAGCTCTCCACTCAGTTTTGCTGCTGTTTTTCTGAAGCCTTTCCAGCTTATTCCCTATTACGTAGTGCACTGAACTCAGTGTGATTTTTTAAGTTAGGTGGAATTAAATCAACATGAAGAAACACAGGCCCCATCTTGTTTTATCAGCTGGAATTCTGATATAAGCACCCCAGAAAAGGTTGAAACTATATTTTGTAGCAGCCATAGTGTTCTTCAAACTCAGTTCAATTTTGGTGTTCTCCCTCAGATTTAGGTTTTTTCTGCCACTTGTCATTAACATAATTATTTTCTTCCTATTTATACAGAAAAAATCCTTACAGAACTCCCTTTTCCTCCAGAGATTTGATTTTAAAAATTCATAACTTTTAGAAATACATCAGCCTAATTCTTTGCCACATGGTATCATTGTTTTCTGTTGATGCTTTTTAGTCTTAGGTTCTCGGTGCATCTTCATTGCTGTTTTCATTGCTTCCAATGCTCATTTACATTTTAATTAATTAGTTTTATTTTATATCTTAATTTAGATCCCTCATTAAAAATCCATTACATTTGAGAATTAACATAAAATTAGTAGAATGGAATAGAAACATCTGGGCAGAATATAAAGCACATATAAATTAGCTCCTAATTTGTCTGACAGTTTTCAAAAGGGAAAAACTGAGGGAGAAATTCTCAAAACAAGGACTTTGAAGTACAGGTTTACACTTCACTCTAAATGTACTATCTCTGAATTTGTTCTTGAGATATTTAGGATCTGTGAAAAAAAATCCTAAAGTTTAAACAATAGAATTGTCACTCTTTTCCTATGCCCTGAGTAGCAACAGATGAGCTGTATTTTAGGACAGTAAAAACACTTACTCTAAACCTATTGCAGAAAAGGGAAGTGAATGTTCCAGATGAGCAGCAAGAAGGAGAATGAGACTCAGAAAAAGAGACTTTTTTTAATCTTGGGAGAAGCACTGCTCCATATAAGTACGGGCAGTAGGAAATAATGAGTTGAGTAGAATAAAAATGGTAGAGATTCATATATATATGTGTATGTATGTATGTGTGTATATATATATGTGTATATATATATATGAATGTATGAAGACATATATTAAATATATATATACACACACATATATATATATATATGTACACACTGTTTCCCTGACTCAAAAGGACATTCAGAGATTGGGAACTGATTCTGGGGTATCAGTACCCCACCATTTGCAGTAGAAAAACTGATCTCTGTTGAAGCGAACATTTTGTGAACAATTGTAGGTCACTGAAGGGATTTTTAAATGCTAACACATTTATTTTATTTAGAAAACAACTAATAGGCTGCTTATTCAAGCAGAATCTACAGATGTGGAAAAGTTACAATAAAAGATGTAGTCTTGAACTATGTGGGAAAGTCTTTTCAGTACATGAATTTATTTTAAAAATTTAAGGCAGGAAAACCATGTGGCTTGTGGCTTTAACTGCTGTATTTTGCTTTGGCTTAGCCTATGTCACTCCAAGAGGAGTTTTAGCACACACAGCTGTGCACCTTGGCTCCAGGGGCAATTATGCTGGTATAACTGAGGAAGCCTCTCTTGCAGGCAAACCCTTGGCTTTCAGAGGTCTGATGCATGGGGAACAGCTATGGCTTCAGGAGCATCCTGAAACATTCACCCCAACAGATCTTGCCTAAACAGCAGTTTAAAATATCTGCTGGGACATATTAAAAATATGGATTTGAATACCATTTGAATGGCACACTGTGATCATCTAAATCAAACCCAACTAAAGCAATTAAGTGAATAGCATTGGTCTGACAGACTTCCAATTTTGCATTCATAACCTTCTTACAGGCACCAGAAAGATTGTGCCTGCTTGGATGAGCAGTGACAGAGAAAATGCTTCTCTCCATTTTCTCTGGCAAACAAATGCCTCTGTGTACTCTTCTTTTGCTTTTGATATACATCCTTCAGCTTATCCAGGCTTTCCAATGTATCACACATACTTCACTATAACAGCCCCTGTTCTACTGCTGTTAAAATTTCAGAATAAAGAAAACATTAATTATCAGTCTTGACTTTCCTGTATTTTTTTCTTCCCCGTGAGCAAGTCATTACAGTATGTCTGATTATTAGGAACAAGGAATAAACATTTCCCCTCTGTGAAGAACAGGAAACAATGTTTGGAGAACAATCAAGTCTATTCTCCATGGGAAAAAAAATGTAGCAATGGAGGAGAGAGGCTTGACCTTTTTCTAAATTTAAAAAAAAAAAAGAAATCAACTTTCATCTGAAGAAAAAGAAATTAGCTTATGTATTCAGCCAGTCTGATCTCTTTTCTAAACATGTATTTCATTATAAAGTGCACTTAAATATTAAGTATAACTAGGAAAAGAAACCAAAACACTAGGAGTTTTGGACTATGTACTTTGCTTTCATCTTGTGAAATTCTTGTTTGTATCTGTCTGCCATTGGAAATTGTGTTTTCAGCTGAACTTGAAAAAAATGCACAAGATTCAAAGAGAGGCCATTCCCCTACATGAAGCACACATGAACATGCGCTGCCACCTGCTCACAGCTGTGGTTTACACAGGAAAGTCAGCCTGGGAAATAGTACCAGCAAAAGCAAAGCAACTGCTCTGACCACAGTCCAGCTGAGGTCTTGTAAACATCAACAGATCTCTGTGGTTTTCATTTTGTTCTGCACTTTTTCCAGTATTTATTTAATATCAGGGAAAAGAAAAAAATAAAAAAAATTAGTCTGGCAGTGCTATGTGCAGTGGTACATCCATTACTTAATCAGACCCAGTTCAAAGCCACCTCCTGTGTGTCTCCTGTCACCTGTCTCATCCCATTGCATTTGGTACGACACATTCCTGTTGTATTGCACAGTTCTTCCCTTTGTACTAACAACTAATTCTTCAGTGTGGGGCAATATGTAATTTTGTTGCCAGAGCACCTAAGGAGTCACAATATGGTTCTCAGTTTGGCCCAAAGGGAGGAAGTAACAGATGCCAATTTTTAACTGATGAACAATGCTTCCCTGTGTGTCAGCTCAGCTCACATGTGGTTTGTGCATCTGGGGGCTAAACACGAGGTTTAAATGTTCCCACTTGCACCCCACACAGCAGAAATTCAATGGAAATTTTTCTCCTCACCGTGCAGTCCAACAGCTGCTCTGACTGTCGCAATATCCCCATTAAAATCCCCGGGCCAGTGCTCCCCCTCTGGCCCCACAACAAGAGCCATGAGAACACTGCTATCTCAGTACTCTACACTTCAGAAGAAAAAGCAAATTTCTAACTCATATGCAGCAACGATGCTGCTGAAGATGACAGTTTTAGTATTAGTTTTGCCCTTTTGGGTGGTATTTCCCAACTTGCAATAACGGGATCTCAGGGAAGGGAGACACCTTTTTTCCTCTTTTTAATGCATATTTCCAGATCTTTTGGTTAGGGGGAAAGAAAAGTCCTGGAAAAAAATGAAACACACAATTGTTGGGGCATGGAAGTCAGGGGTCCACAGCAACGAAGCTAATAGTTAATTTTCATACTTTTTAATTCATTATTTTACCTGTGAACTCATTTTTACAGACAAATCTTGGGGTTCAGACACCCGAGTTACAGAAACTGTAAAGGGTGCCTGCAGACCCTCTGCATGCTTAAAGCTGTCACATTTCCATGTCTGAGCTCCCAGCCTTCATGGCTGCTTGACAGGAACAGTGTAGCTGCTCTGATCTTACCTTGACCAAAACCAAGATGACAAGAAAGGGCAGCATGAAGATCTGAACTGTTTATTCAAAGAGGAGAAAGACATGCTGCAAAGGAAAATACAATAAGTGATGTCTGTCGGGTACAAATTCCTACTTGGAGCTCACAGGAGACATGAAACATTGTTCTCTAAAAGGCTTCACACTTAAAAATTGCCATGAACTGTAACCCTGAAACTCATTGCCATTACACTACAGAGTTTAAAAAACATCAAGAAGATTGATGCATATGGGAAAATTCAAACACTGACATGCACAAGGACATGAAGTTGCTGCAGACAACTTGAGCTAGTGAGCAGGAAATGTATGACGCAGTATCTGCAGCATGTAAAGATTACTGGGGTTTTATCCCAGAAAATAATACTTCATTGGTGCTTGCCAAAGCACTCAGCCTCCATCTGACATCAGACTGAGAGCTCGTTGATTAATATGTATAGGATAACCTTTCTGGCACATTTCTTTAAAATTACTGGTTGCACTGTTGCTGCATTTCAGATTTTACTCCCTCCAGAACCAGACAGTCTGTTAAAGGCACTCAGCAAATTATATGTTTACTGAATTTCATGTTGTATTAAAAAGCTATTATTTAAAGGAATGTTCTCAATGGTTCATTCAGCTCTGGGCAAGGCTCTGCCATATGGGCTGTTGTTGACTGAATTTGCAAATCCTCCTACACATGCAGCAAAATACCAAGGCATCACAAGAACAAGTTAACTTTATAAATCTCAGTCACCTTTTCCCTTTGCTTGAAACAATGCTGCTATTTGATTATTTGTAAAATTCCACTTGGGATATAATGATCTTCAGTCCCAACATATCACTGCACTGCCACATATTAACTTTCACTTAAGCGATTAATCTTGCAAACTCAAAACTTTTTTTTTTTTTTTTTTTTTTTTTTTTNTTTTTTTTTTTTTTTTTTTTTTTTTTTTTTTTTTGTCTAAGAAATCTCATGTCTGGAGGCTGCTTTAAAATTTAAGGAGCAAATCTGCCAGTAGTTGTCTCAACACTGAGTGCAGAGCAAAAGGCTGATAACCATATCTTAGAGATTTAGCTGAACATTTATCATAAACTGTAGGAATATTCTAGCAAGTTATACTTAGCATTCATTAATCACAAAAATTGATTAATTTATATTTTGAATTTCCATGCAGGTTATAATGCATATTATGGACTGGATTCCACCTGCCTTGTGGGTATTTTCTATTTTAACTCAGTTTTTAAACTGGCTTGTTTGTTTTGACTGGCCTCTGATTGATACCACCTCATTTGTAGAGTTAGAGTTAAAAAAGAAACTAAACCAGAAGCTGGCAGTTGTACAATCCTTCATATCTTTTTAATCATACTAAAGAAATTACATATTATCCAAAAACTTTACTTTCCATCTGTTTTTTTGAACAACACAAAATTAGGACTATCTATGGACCTGTATAAGAGGCGATCCTCTGGGAAAGCAATAGCACAGTGGTAGTGACACCATTTCTACTCTGGCAATGAACAGTCCAGAGCCTGTTGGTTTTGGCACCAACATGTGAGGGATTTGCCATAGAGATATGCCATAAAGTTCTTGAAAGGAAAGAAAATGCTGGCAGTTGGTGTGTTTGGGAATTGAAAGCTACCAGAAAGAGAGCTGCTGCGGTCATAATTGTTGCTAGTTTCATAGAATCATAGATATCCTGAGTTAGAAGGGATCATCAAGTCCAACTCCTGGCCCTGCACAGGACAGACCCAAGAATCACACTGGGATGTAATGCTTGAGAGCATTGTCCAAACGCTTCTCGAACTCTGTCAGGCTTGGAGCTGTGACCATTTCCCTGAGGAGTCTGTTCCAGGGCCCAACCACTCTCTGGGTGAGGAACCTCGTTGTAACACGTAACCTAAACCCCTCCTGACACAGCTTTATGCCATTCCCTCAGGTCCCACGGTTGGTCATGACAGAGAAGAGATGAGGAAGCTGTAGGCTGCAGTGAGGTCTCCTGTAGCTGTAGGCTGAGGAAGCTTGCTCATGAGGAAGCTGTAGGCTGCAGTGAGGTCTCCCTCTCAACCTCTTGCAGGCTGAAAAGACCAAGTGACCTCAGCCACTCCACATAAGGCTTCCCCTCTTCCCTCATGTTCACACCTCTCTTTTGGACACTCTCTAATAGCTTTATATCTTTTTTATGTTGTGTCACCCAAAACTGCCCTCAGGACTCGAGGTGAGGCTGCCCAAGAGCAGAGCAGAGCGGGACAATCCCCTCCCTTGCCCGGCTGGCCATGCTGTGCCTGATGCCCCACAGGACAGGGCAGCCCTCCTGGCTGCCAGGGCACAGTGACTCATATTCAACTTGCCATCGACCAGGAATCCCAGGCCCCTTTCCTCAGCACTGCTGTCCATCCCCTTGTTCCCCAGTCTGTCCCTACACCCAAGGTTGCCCCATCCCCATAGCAATAATATGAATGGCTGCATGCATGGCAAAATTGTGATCAGCAAGCACAGCCTGGATTCAAGGCATGACTCCAGGTGTGGCATGAGAGCTTGTCTGAAACTGCCAGCTGTGGGTGGAAGAGAGAAGGCTGTGTCCTGTAGAAACTGCACAGAACTTCAAAGCTGAATCTGACAGTGAAGTTGCAGGTCTGAGTGACAAGCTGGCTGCTAATGTTGTCCCCAGTGACAGGGGATATGTCTGCAAGGATTTGAGGAAAAAGATTCATATCTTCATTAGACTTTAGCAGCTGGCAACAATCCCATAACATGCTATCAGGCAGAGACCAGTCAAAACAACTGAAGGTTTGATATTTCAAGCCAGTTTTACAAATACAGACAATGAGGAACTGTTTGAAACAATGGTGAACTTTCAAGCTCCTTTTATAGTTTGTCTTGAATTTTTCCCAAAAGAACACTATCTTGGTGTGAAAAATGGCATGCAAGAGGGAGAAAGTTCCTACATTTCTTCATTTTCAAAGAACAGAAAAGGATACAGAATTAATATATATTTGGTGCAAACTCCCCTCCTAAGTGATCCTTAGCAGCTGTCCATTTCACTGTCATCTCCCAACAGAAACTTTCCTGTGTTTGTGTTCTACCTTCCACTGGAGAAAATCTGACCTTGTCTGAGCTACATATGTTCACATGCCATATTGCATACATGCTGTACCTGGCCTTGCACCTGCTGGTGACTACCTGGACTTGCCTGGTGGTCACCACATTGTTGGCTTGGTTTCACTGGAGCCACTCTGTCCCTCCAGCTAGGGAGGGGTGACAGCACTTGTCCCTGCCAGCCTCAGCTGCCAGTCTGCCTCCACTCCCCTAGGTCCCTGAGATAAATGCATGGGGACAAGGTCGTCTTCCAATGTTCTCCTCCTTGCTCCCCCCACTCCTAGGAATGCAATTCTTTCTCTGTGGCTAGTGCTGGGAACCTGCAAGGCTTTCAGCTGAACTGTGCTGAGATACACTTACTCTTGCTCTTGTCTTCTCTGCTTGGTTCCATTTTTGAGCTAACTCTATGACAAGCAGCCCAGCCTAGATAAACAATCCCATACCTCAACCTAAAGAAGACAATTGTTTCCCAATTCTTATGTGGCTGGAAGGTGTCAACATCTTTCTGCTTGAAGATTTTGGCTCTGGCATTTTCTGTTTCACAATTGAATACTTCCTTGCCCCACAATGTCTCCTTCATTAACACTAAGTTGTTCAGAGGATTTACCACGTCTTGCATTCACTTCCTGGAAGAGCAAGAGGCTCAGGAGAAACGTCCCTGATCACTTCTACCAAAGTGGGCAAAAGTTTTCAAGGAGATGCTTTATGGTATTCATTTTCCAGTGGCTGACTTGACTTGCCATGCTCCATTAAGAGAGCCTTGTGTACTAAGCACGCCTCAGAAATGGAAAATGGTATCTTACAGTAAATTAGACGCCATCCCCCCAAAAAAACAAGATTAATTCCTATAGGATATGTGCTGGCACAGTTCCAAGCAGCTGGGTTTGCACAAAGAAGCCTTTTTTTTCTTTAAGAGATTCTGGTGAAGTTTTGTCCCTGTCTGTAAAAATTGCCTGTATTATCCTGAAAATAGATGCAATTGAGCTTTCCCTGACCTGATCTGGAGGAAACATAAAAAAGTTCATTTAGTTATGAAACCTATTTATGTTCTCAAAGTTCATCACAAAAACGTTGTTGAAAATTATTTGGGAAAGCAAGAAGTGCCTCAAACATGCTGTTAATTACCATCCATTTTGTGGCTGTCACCCAGTCTGATTCCTGCGGAGTGCTCTAGAAGCTTTCTGTGTGCAACAATTGCACAACAGTATCCAAACTAGACACAAGATTTCCTAATATACTCCAGTTTCAGGCTGGAGAACTACTAAAAAACATCTATTTGTATGGCTTTCTGGGATGCAAGGTCAGGTTCCCAGCACCATCATATTTCTTTTGCAAATGCTATAACATAAGCAAAGCTGTGCCCTAAACAGAGATCCTCATCTTGCATGAAGGTTTTATTCTACAACAAGGAATATCTTTCAAACAATCACAGCATGTTGAGCAGTCAAAAGAAATTTAAGGATTTATTCAGTTTTTAATTAATGCTTTCATCCTGTTTTTTGTTTTCAGTCAGCCCAGCTTTAAAACATTTATAAAGCAAGATTGGAAAGCTCAAACAGTGAGATCAGCATGACTGAATTCTACAAAAATAAAAAAAAACCCGTAAGTCTAACACCATAATTATCTAGATGTCTTTTTGGATTTTTCATTTTCTATGGGATTTTGTTGCCTGGGATTGCTTTTTTCTTTCTTAAAGCCTGTCTTCAAAGTATTGCTCTATTTTGGATCTTACCTCTTGCTTTTAAACAACTTAATTTCAAATATGTCTATAAAACATATGATTTTTAAGGGCATCACTGATTTTATTCTCAAAATTACATATATTTCAACCCCCCACCAGATCTCTCTATTTCTTGAAAGTGTGATCAAGCCTAGACTAAGGAATTGAGGCTAAGGAAACCTTCGAGTTTGAATGCAGAAAGAAGTCTATGTATCCGATGTATGCCCCTCTTTATTGTACTAGGCATCTTCATTTTTGAGCAAAGCTATTTAAAGAAATAGGTGATAGTTTTTGAGGCATTATCTGATACACTTGGAAAAAATCAGCAAATTTTCAGGTGCGGAACCCTAATCAATTGTAATTTAATGATGGCTCTGTTTCAATTTCTAATGTAGTTACTATCACAGGTCAGTACACCAGGCAAGAGTCACCATTTTCCCAGGTGAATCAAAGTGCTGTCCAAATTATATTCAATTAGAGCCTTAACTACACTTACAAACCTGTGCTCTAGGTGTTTGCAGAGAGACATGCAGGGCACCTGAAGTGCAAGAGACCTGACAATTTGTACCTGAACTGGACACCCATTCCCACACAATATAATTAGGTCTTTCTGCCAATGCTTTTTATATGCAATTAGTTTTTTAACTACTTGCATCCTACTTTCAGGCAGAAAGAAAATTNATGCAATTAGTTTTTTAACTACTTTCAGGCAGAAAGAAAATGATATAGAACAATAACTGTGTAAAACCTGAAGCTAGATCTCAGACAAACTCTGCATGCAAACTGAATCTGAATTTGAATCCTTCAAAGTTAACAAGTGCTTCCAAGACTCAAATAAAAACCATCTGAAATGCATGTAATTTTTAGAGTGCTCTGCCTTTTTCAATCCATCATGTTTCCTAAATGCTCTTTTATATGTAACTGAAATGTCTTGGATGTGTGAGAAGTTTCATACATTTGAAGCTCTGAACTATATCCAAGCTCCAGGAAACAGGCCCATTTACCGGGAGCTAGATCTGTGTAGGTGTAGATAAACTACTTGACAGAAAAAATGCCTACAGCTCTGATGCTAGGCTCTACACTGATATTGCTAACTACTGAAACAGACTTCTGTCTGCTCTCAGAGCTACAACAAAAAATTATCACTACAAGAAAGCAGCTGCCTGTAGAGATACAGAAGAAACCCACAGAAAAGTGGGAGATTAAAAGGAAATATGTGTTAACAAGAGCCAGTGGAAGCACACATGGCTTCATTAAGAGCCTTCTGGTTCCCTGGGGGCTTTGCTTCACAGCCCAACATCCCTCGTCTGAGCCAACCAGCTGGCAAGTGTCACCCCTTCCAGGACTTGGCTCCAAATCAGAATGGCCTAATTAAAGATTAATGCTCTCTGACAAAAATTAGTAGCTCCTTCCCATGCTTCAGAGAATTCATAAAAATATTTTCATACATTTTCAAGAAAATTAAAACTATCTAATTGGATTGCAGCTTCAGGACCTTCAGGTATTCACCTGGACATAATCTTGTGATAGTTTCAAAGCTGATTTGAAGCTCTATTGTCATGCATTGTCAATCACCCAATTGACTGGCTTCCAAAGGTGCTATCAGATCCTAAGTCAGCTGTAACTCACAGCATTTTAGGAAATATTTTTCAATAGTAACATCAGGTTCATGTGAAATTTTCTAATTAGAGTTTAAAATCACCCATCATATCATCAAAGTGAGAACTGAAAGGGAAGCCAACTCAGTGTGCCATACTTTTACTAGAGGCTATCTCAAATGGTAAGTAATGAATGTCCATTTTAAGAACTGTTTGACTGCATAATTTTGTAACTAATTAATTAATTAGATGTGGCATCTAAGACAGCATCTTTAATGAAATAGAAATCAAACTAATTATATGAATGATCCCAGAAGAAGGTATTATGAGCAGCCAGTATCAGAATCAATGCACAGTTCTATCCTTTGATAGCTTTCCCTCTGTGGTGTCAGGCAGAAATGACTCCCACTCAGTGATTAAAAGTTGTTCTCCTCTCAGAATTCACTGTGATGCACACACACTTTGTCACCAGAGATTTTGTAACAAGCAGGAGGATAGTTTTTCAGATGGCTACGCTGAAAAATGTCAAATGTTCAAAGTTTTCCAGCATCTGTGTATTGTAAGAAAATTCACCCACACAAAACTCAGCTTTCTCCAAGAAAACTTCCTTGGTTTTAAGCCTGTTTCATTTATTCATCTTTTCCCTTATATTTAGACTTAGTTTGCCGCTTTATTTTACTTCTTTGGATTTTGATTTTGATTGTCTCCTTGGAGCAAAGTGCTTGATGATCTTCTATTGTGGAAATTAAAGATCTAACACACCATGCTGGGAAGAAGAGATTAGCCTGACTCTCAACTGACTGTGTACCATCATTATCAGAAACCTGAGCCAGTGGTTACCATATTCCCTGGGACTGCTGCCATTAGGTCTTCAGGGAATGTTCCACCAGATTTTAAATGAGGAATGACCTCCAGATAAAATGGCTGCACCCAAAAGGTTCAGACATCCTGTTTTAGCTGGAAATGTATGTTGATCTGAAATTAATTTAAGATTTCTTTTCTGACACAAATATTGTGCTATACTTCATCTATATATTGATCTATATACTTTGCAATTTGAAACTGCAGCATTATGTAAAATGTAGCACACGGGTTAGCAGCTTTTGAACTGATCATGAAACCTGAACAAGAACAGAACTTTAAATGGACAGAAATTCATGATACTACATATTTGTATTAATTCAAAGGTGAAAGATGTTTCAGAAAGCACTTATGTCCTTCCTCATGGACCACATTTGCAATTTCTAATTTATCATATCCTTCTACATCGGAGGCTCTTAAATTGGTTTAAATGAAAAACCACTCTGAACTTTATTTGCAAAATGTGTAGAATAACACTTGGATTCACAGACCCATAGAATGGCTTGGGTTAGAAAGGACCTTAAACATCATCTAGTTCCAGCCCTCCTGCCATTGGCAGGGACACTTTCCTCCAGACCAAGTCGATCAAAGCACCATCCAACCTGGCCCTGAATGCTTCCATGGGCGGGACATCCACAATTCCTCTGGGCAACCTGTTCCAGTGTCTCACCACACCCACAGTGAAGAATTTCTTCTTAGTATCTAATCTAAATCTACTCTTTTTCAGTTTGATGCCTTTTTCCATTGTTTTATCACGACATGCTTTTTGTAACAAACCCCTCACTGGTGAAAACATGTGTGGGTAAGAATATATTAACTTTTCATGTTCTCTTGTGAGACCCTTGGAGAGCATTCACAGGATATGTCTGTGACACATCTTTCCATTAACTCCAGAAACAAAATCTTGTATCTGGAGTTAATGGAAAGATGTGCCACACCACACCTAATCTAGCAATTCAATGTTATCTACTGTGCTTCTGAAAAGTTGCTAATTATTTTAGCAAGTATAGAACATATTTGGGGATCATTCAATATGCTGAAGCACCTTACACTAAAGTTACTGTAAAGACTTCTCTATTAAATAACTGCCAGCATAACTGAGAATCAGAACTCCAATTAGGAACACATAAAAAACTAATATGGATAATCTGAAGTTTCCATTTTTGTGAAATCATGCCCGGGGGTGTATTTAAACATTGCTAATGTTTAGGGAGGAGCTGGGTAAATTGAGAGAGAACCTAGATACCATCATTACCTAATCTTCCATTAGCTATCTTCTTTCCAAATTGTCTTTCTAGCCCCTTTATTGTCTGTGACTCATTATGTGAGAGACACACCACAAAACACAGAACTTTGACTGGGCAATCTCCTAATTTAGCCAGAAGATTATGGTGAAAGCTGGATGTCTACATGGAGGCTGGAGGAAACCACCTATTTTCATTGGGAATTAACAGCTGCAAACTTGGCCAAAAGGCTCCTTTTCTGGACGATCCTAGTGTTTTTTCTCCACTAAAAAATATGGAAGTTGCATAATCCATATTCATTTCACTCCAGAATGCTTGAATGGATCTTGGTGACATCTGTTTGCCAAGTGAGAAACAGGAAACAATTGCAGAAGTTTCCCTAGAACTGGAGGTTCAGATTTGAGCCTTAAAGAATGCAGCCTTTGCTTTCACTAATGCAAGTAAGGACTTAATTATGGGCTTGAAACACATGCATGACAAGGAAGGAATCTAACAAAGCTGACCATACACTGTGTTGTAACACAAGCCTATTGTGGCTCCAAGAGGTTGTAAGCGTGGCCCCCAGGGATGGGGGCTCGAGGAAAGCAGATTACAGACAGCTACGTGAGAAATTATGGCCTCCCTTTATCTGGATCCCACAGCGAAAGTCATCCAAAGTGCAGGACTTTTCCAGGCTTTAGTCAACATATAGTGACAGGGAGGGTGGCAGTTTATAAAAAAATTTGGTCAAGGAGATTGTCTTAATTTTCTTAAACATTCATCCACTCCTTAAAAAGTGGAATAGCCACAATATATAGCTCCACAAGTTGTTTTTGCAAAACTGAATGAGCATCAGACCACATTTTCAGATCTGCACTTCTGAAGTATGCTTTTCCCTGATGATCTGCAGTCCCTTCTTATAAGGAGTGTTTATACAGTTTTGGCAGGACTTATCCCCAAACCAAGAGAAAAAATAACTTATTTTTGTTTGCTAAATATACCATTACCTATGCTTAAAATCAGGGAAAGCAAATAGGTAGAAAATTTGACCCTAAACTGTATGTGGGAGGCAAGCTGCCAAGAAGTACTGAAACACATGTAAGTTTTGTTTTCTTAGCAGGAAAGAGAGCAATTGTGAAAGCCCGGGGATATCTACACTGGGTGGTAAAGCTAACAGCAGAAAATCAAAGAAATCTTAGCACTAAGCCAACAGTGTAACAAAAAATAGGAGTCAGCTTTTCATGGCCATGCAGATTATCACTCCGATAAGACTGTGATAGAGGGTAAGAATTCTTTCCCAGTATGGTGTTGACACTGCATAAGCTTTAATCTGTTGTTCTTTGGCTTTCAGATCTCTTGCTTCGCAACACAAACACTAACAAATTGACAAAAGCTGTGTTTGCACATTAGAGCTACTTGCAAACTAGCATTTCAAGTTCAAGTTTGGACATACAGGCACACAAAGCAAAATGAAGTGGAAAGCTGTGATTTTAATGGGGATTTAATCTCTTTTGTTCTTTGACCTTTTGCGGCTCTCAGAATACATCAACGCTTCTGTCGCATGAGTTGCCTTATTGGCTTAGTTCATGCTGATACAGCCAAGCAAGCATTCAAGTGTGACTGCAGTGTAGGGTTTGATGGTATATTGCACTCTTTCTAGCAGCAAGTACAAGAGTCTTATCAGCACTACCCAATGGGGTACAAATCCCGCACATCAGCCCAGGCCCAGCTGCAATCCCAAGCGCAGTGACTCCTGCAGCTGGACAGAGAGAGCCTCAGAGCTCAGTCAGAAAGTAACTTTAGAAGGAATGGCTCAGGCAGCTGGCAGTGCACTGAGTCTGGGGAAACTGCCAAGCCAGCTGAGTATCTGTCCTGCAGAAGGTCAGAGAAAGGCAGAACAGCACTGAAACAGGACTATAACACAATTCTATCAAGTCTGATTATTAAGAATACAGAATACTGCATTTTAATGTATATAATAGGGGAGGTTTACTTCCCCTTCCCTTTTAAGCCACAAAGCCTTTCCATCTAAAAACCCTGTAATGGCAGTCTCCCAGTCAAAATGCAGCAGGAACTGAATAACTACAAAAGGAACCCACAGGAGAAAAAGAACCCACAGCAGGAGAAATGAGGGCCACAACAGTGATCAGTCAAGATGCACTCAGCAATACTTTGTCGATTATCTGTGTTATAACAGGTCTAACATTCTTTCACCAAACTGTTAAAGAAAAGAAAAAAACCCAGCGACTAGGGCTTCTGACATTTCTCATAATAATCAATCTCTCACCTGAGCCCATTTTTCAAAAATTCAGCCTGGTACACTCTAATAACGATACAAAAGAAATAAATGGGGAAATTCTTTCCAGGCATTTTTCCATCCAAGCCGCAACTGAAATTCTGTATAGTAGCAGTGATATCTACTATAACAGGAACATTATATGGAAGAAAAAGATCTGGTAAGGGAAAAAGATGTCACATTTGCAGTTGAAATCTGAGAAATGACGGGTATTGATGCTTAACATTGTTAGAGATCACCAAGAGAAAACTTCCTGGTTCTTGATCAGCTGCAAAAGAGATTTGAATTTCGTAGGGATCAGATGCAACATAAAAACTGCAGGTGTAGTGTTCAGAGTTTTTCATGTAAGTGATTCAGCCCCAGAGGGAGAAAAAGTTAAGCCTATTACATTGAAATAATCAGCAAAATTTAGGAGTATACTGGGTATTCAAACATACAGAGCTGTCTAAGTTCAAAAACCTTCATGTTATAGGCCAGTGAGATGTGATGGAAGAATTGCCCATGTGATCATGAAAAGTAGTAGCAGAATGAGTGAATGGGAGTTTGGGGACAGAGCTGCTACAGTCATTTGGGCATGATCATATCTCAGATCAAAAGCCTCAGATATTTTCCTCACACAATGAGGGTTTTTAAAGTTAAGTCTTGTCATATAAAACAGGAAGAAGCCTTTTATCTTCCTTCAGGATTATGTTTTTATAAGGCAGGTCTAGCTTTTGTTTGGGTATCACCTCTTTACTGCAGCTATGTCACAGCTGTATTCAGAGTATGCTTCAGCCAGTTCTCACTTTTACTTTTTGATGGCATAATTCTATTTTGGGGGACCTGAGGTAGGAAAAAAAATACCAGGTGACCAGAAAGACCCTGTCTTAAGTATGATACATATATCCACTTATATCTGAAAATTAAGTTGTATGACCTGCAGTTGTTTCAGAATTCCCAGAGCATAGGAGCACATTGGACTGCCAGCTGGTACCATCTGTCAGACATAATCCTCACACTTCAGAAGGCAGGATTTCACACAGTTAATAAATTCCATCCAAATCTCAAAGTGTTTCACATAGCCAGCTGAAGAATACCTCTGATAAGGCGTGCTTATACAGCTTAACAGACCTCCATGGAATGCCATGCCAGCTTTTCCATTGAAGGAAATAGAGATAATGTTCCTGAACAGTGAATGCTGAAACCAAATGATTAAATAAAAAGTAAATGTACTGCAGACGACTGAAAAGGAAATAACTACTGAAACTGAAATAATTTTTAGAGAAAGCCATTTAGTCACATAACGGTACTGGTATACCCAGTGCCAAATACAGAAAGGAAAATGCATCACAGTAAGGAAAAAAATGTTTTAGCATTTTTGTTCATTTTGTTTTTTCCAAAAGAACAAAATCCATGGAACTGCTTTTGGAAAACTATCCTTAGGCATTAGAACGTTGCCATCTGTTTTCCTTCTCTTCTTTCATCAAAGACAAAGCAGATTCACAACACCCCAAGCATTCCCATACTTGCAGCTAAAGATAATTCTACATATTCTTATAAATAAGGGGAAGCCTGAAGAGCTTACAGTATTGCATCTGGCTGAATAGCCTTCAAATACAAAAATATGTGGAATTCCCTGCTGGGTGCCACCCAGCCCAACAGTACATCTCAAACTGTGAGCTGAGCACTTGAGCTTGAGGCATTATCTGTGGGCCCTTTCCCCTATATTCTCCAGCACCCAGAACTGTTGTATTAGGAACGTTAGAGGATAAAAGCTTACCTAATTCTTACAAAGTCTATATATAAGATTGCTGTCCTTGAATTTGTCTAATCCTCTTTAAATGTCCTGACACACAGAAATACAGGTGGAATAGACTGAAAGTCTTCAAAGAATACTTGTAGATCCTTCTTGGATCCCATGGATATTGTTTAGAGAACTAATATTCTAAGTTTTATATTCATGCTATATTTCAGGAAACTCTCCTTATTAATATGTCACACTCCTAAGGTCTCCCTTTGACCTGAAGGTTCAGTTCTCCAACCTCTGAGAATACAGATTAACCTGACTTATATTGTTTTATCTTAAATTTATGGGATAATTCAGTGAAATTGAAATTAATTCACAAAATTTATCTGACAGAATTTAGCCTGAAGCATGCAGTACTGCACAAAAATAAGTAATATTTTTAATGAAACAAAACAAACTACTTTGTATGGGAAAGAGAATGTCTAAAATATTTCAGCATCATTGTGTTTCCCATTAGTCTCTCTTGGATTGTGGCAAAAACTGTAAACTTCAGAGGCCAAAAGTTTTTAGGCTACTTTAACTCTGTGTGAGTATTCCACATGGAGTCCAGTGCCTCTCTGCTATTCCTGTGTTTGCTCATGGCATGTTTTTACGAGTCATTGACCAATACTTCTGTCCTGGCATTATAAATGGGTATGGCCTTTTCTGCTCAATCTTTGTGTAAGTAGGTATTGTCAGAATGGCTAAAGAAGGTAGTAAATGCCAATGCTGCAGTAACCAGAAGATTCACAGCTACACTGCATCAGCTTAGTGTGAAAGAGTGGTAAGTCTCATGAGTAAATAGCTAGAAAATATTTCTACAGAAAGATTCCTATGATCTGTTTTGGATTGTTTCTATGAAGAAGCAGCTTCAAGGCCATAGTTCTTTCTAAACAGTAACTAATGATCCACATATTACAATAATATGTATTAGGGGTTTTTTTATAGCAACTTAGAGACCTGAACTGAAAATCTGATAAAGATATTTCTTTATTCTGTATATTCCTACATATTACATGACAATAGCAGCAGGGATTCAAATGAGTCATTACTCGTGAAAACACTGTTACTGTTACTAATTAAAGGACAAATAGACTTTTAAAATTCACAAATTCCAAAATAAAATGGAAATTTAATATCTAGTATAAAACTTTAAAAAACATCTGAGTTGATATCACACTGGAAGTTTAGCACAGATACAAACATACTGCTGTTTTTCTCTACAATTGTCAGTAAAGAACTTATAAGATTATATAAATGTATTAGCAAAAGAAGAGTTAATCCTTTGAGGACAAAAGTTTCATCTATTATAAGGTTTTGTTTAAGCTTCAACTTGTGTATACCCGAAATTGGACTTAGGCTCACAAATACAATTCTTTATGTAAACAGTAAATTATATAAACAGCTCACTCTTTATTAGCCAAATTGACCATTTTATAGAAACAAGACATAGTATAAATGCATATACATGTATTTTTGTGTCTGCATACACACACATGCATGAAAGTGTTCCCAGGTTTGCTGCAGGAACCTTGTCCCTTTATGTACCCTGAATCTGCATTTTTAAGTTTGAAACCATGGAATTAATCTGGTTTTTATTTATTTATTTTAATATGGTGTATTATGGAATACCCGCACAAGAAAAGAAGGAAGCTGCTCTCACAGTGCTCCACAGTTTTCATGTCCTCAGCTTCTGAAACATTTAAGACTATTAACTTGCTGGCAGGCTCCCAAGGAATTTCAAGGCAAGCTTATTTTAAGCTCTGTCTTCCAGTGTTATGAAATCTCAAACTCTTTTGAGAGCAAACTCTTTTGACTTTCTTAGTAATTCCATTTCATGTGGTTCTGGCTTTCAGGCAGATTCAAGAATGACATAATCGCCTTTTCCCACCCACAGGTTTTGCAATGTTGCTGTTGGTTACACCCTTCCACGTAATGTGCAACACGAATCTTTGTCTGATCCCATATGCCCAGAAATGGAAGACAGCTCAGCAAAGAGGACCGAAGCAGTTTCTTGGCTTTTTATCAGTCACCATGGGTTAAATAAGGCTTTGTCCGGATTTTTCCTCTCAGTTATTATTACTTTAGCTACAGTGCAGTTCCTGTCAGTCCAAAGTCACGCTACTTGCAAAGCATGTGAAACAATTTCCCAGTAAACTTTGCCCCTGTTACTGAAGCAGGTATCTTAAATGTAGTAGCAGAGAATAAACAAACTTAAAGTGCTCCTTTTGTATTTTTCACTACAGCATTTATGCAAATGGACTCAAAAAAAATCAGAATTCTTCATTTTCATTTTAAAAAATGCTAGAACTTAGTATGCATTCATAACAGCTATTGCAATCATATTTTGCATTATTAACAATACTGGATTACGTACCAAACTCCACAGCAGCAGGATAAATATCACAGGGTAAAAGCACTTTCTGGAGTTTGTTAGCAACATGAGAGAACTAGAAGCAATCTGCAATCCTGTCTCGCTGTCCAAGCGCAAGAAAAGTCTCCTGGCTTACCTGAAGACTACGAGAGTATTCTTACATGAAATATGGTATGCTAACACAGCACAGGGAGTATTTCTTTGCCCTTTGAAAGTCTCCAGAAATTTTACTTTTTACGGTTATGCTTTTCATGCTTGGTCAGATTTTTAAGTACTGCAGAGCATTGTGGCTACTCAGGTCTTTTGAATCCAGGACTACTGAGAGGCATTGGTTCAGGTCAGCTTCAGGGCAATTTCATAGGCAATTACATTGCTGCTTTAAGAGCTGGCACTGAATGGTCCGGCAAATAAAAAAGCGTGTATCATGCTCAAGGAAACACTAGTCCATGTCCAGAAGAAATGGAGAAGAATGCATCAAGTTATCACTATAAAAAATAAATGCTCCAGCCTGGAAAGATAATGGATTTCCTTGTCTTCGGCACTGAGTCAATTCTGCAAAAAAAATTACAACTGGGCAAAGTGAGGCAGTGACTCGGCATCAGAATGTGCAGTCTAAAGACAGAAGACAGAGTTCTCAGGGGACCTTGTCATAATCAGCTACATTCACAACTCTGCTGGGCCCTCTCCTAAGCTCAGTGCAGCTGAGAGTCGTGCCTTTCTCCCACTCCCAGCAGTGGGGGATAATCCATTTGTTTGCTAGAACAGGTATCTAGCAGGAAGAAACCTGTGAGATAGGCTAGAAAATGAGACAAACTGATTGTGATGGCCATCACAGAGTGAAATCCACTGCAACAGGAATTCCATGAGAAATGTATTCTGATGATTATTTCTTTCTCTAGACTCTGTTCACAGTGCAAGCCAAAGTAATATTTTTGTTTCTGCGATGAAAATTATCTGGCTAATAAGTTACAACACTTTAAAGAAAGGGATAAACTGAAAATCCTGTAAAATTCTACCTTGGCGTTAAAAAGTCCAAGGCACTCTAAAACACATCCTCTCAAGGCAATAATTAAGTTCTAGGAAGTTTTAACAAATTGATCTGTCCTTTGCCGGCAAAATAAAATAAAAGATTATTTAGCTGACTAAGCTCTTAAAATTTTACTAAGTCTTTTTAACTCTGCCTATAATAAGATATATTTCCTCTAGTAATGCAATTATTGCTAATGAGGTTTCTGATACTAAGGAAAAAAACTGATTTAGCTGTAGTGGAATTGTAGTTATTTAAAACATTAAATTCACCCATCCACATTAACACTGACATGAGACATTTTAGTTTGTCATTAATAACATTACACAAGCACTTTCCAAATTTTTTCACACCCTATAAATTTTTACGATACATAAAGACAAGAGTAGCTATGAAAGTATCCAACTTCTAACATTACCTCATGGCAAAAAGATGATATTTCTCTAAAAAGATGGTAATATTTTCTCTAAACAGTCAGGTAGAAGGTGTATGTGATGATAGACTGTGTCAATTGACAATTTTTTTCTGGAGCATTTCAAGGGTAAAAATCTGAAGTGCTTCTTTAACTTTCCCTAACAACAACACCTGTGGGAACATTTAGGGCAAGTTCTGAATTACAATCATCACCCCACAGTGGTCAATCTTAATGGAAACCCAAGCTGGCTAGAGCTGCGCACACAGAATAAACATTTCCTCTGCTGGATTGAACAACACTCTTGTTAGGAGGTCTGCTTTTGATAATACTCTCAAAAATGCTGTCAAGAATTTTGCAAAAACAAAACATACTTATTTAGCAGCATATTCACACAAAGCTAAAGCTATGTTTTTTAAGAAGTACCCAGGTAATCAATAGACAGAAAATATCAGATCATCCACCCACACATCAGAACAACTTGTATTGAAAAAAATACATTGCAATGAGTGACTCATGATGAATTGTACTCCATACTGGACAGGTAAGAACTGTATTTGTCAAAATAATTATTATTGTTAAAGCCATGTTCTCCTCACTCTGTTTTTAAAATTCCCTCATGTCCAGCGCAACCACTCCTGCATTTAAAAGACCTGAATTTAGTTCTCAGATTTCAAAAGATCAAAATAAAATAAAGTAAAAGAAGCCATTGGAAATGTTGGCATTTTAGTACACCTAAAAAAAGAACAAATTCCTGCACTATATATGTTTCAGCAAGTGTCATCAATGTATCAAGTGCTTACAGATCTCTTTTCCCATTTAAACTTGCAATAAAATCTTCTACTGACTTAAATGAGGGAAGAGCAATCCAGCCTAATGTAATGAAAATCCTGTGGCCAATTTCTAAACAGTTTAACAGAAAGAGTGTTCATGGTACCTACATATTACTGCATATTACCATTTGGTTATTTTTCGTTTCACTGGTGACATAGAAGAGACTACACTGTCTTGAGCTGCAGCTGACATTTAAATGTTGCTTTTAAACCATGTAACATTTTTTATTTAAAACTAAACTTGAAAGTTTGGGAAAAAAATAATGGTATGAATTAAATCAATTTTACCGTCAGTTTCTGCCCCATAAAACATTTTTTTAAAGACTTTCTTTCAGATAGAAACAAGACTGTTTCATTCATTCATGGGCAATACTTTGGCTCCATGTGCATTTATATAAGTAAGAAGAATTTTGGACCTCCTTTCTATTACATCAATAAGCTTTTCAATTCCTTTTCTGCCTCCTTGGCTCTCCCAGTATATTTTATCAAGGAACAAAGACTGGAGCAACTTCTCACGTAAACGTTGGCTCCTCAGCACTGAAACTGCAGATGCAGGGAATCTGGAAAAGCACAAAGAAATTCATCAGTTTTTGCCATTACTCTGAATTGCAGTATTTATGTTGTGGTTTAGCAATCAATTCTAAGAATATAGGCTGCAATTCAGCAAAGGAAGTCCATGCATGCCTAATTATATGTATGCTAATTGTATCTTTTACAGCTGTGGGATTACTCATACATTTTTAGATACATCCTGTCAATGTCTCGGGCCAATGACATCTATTCCAGTAGCTTAGTGTCTCATACTCAAACTGGGAAGAAATTATCAATCCTTTTACAAAATTAATAATTTGAAACTTACTCATTGATTCCTTGTAGTATTTTGAAGTTAAGATTGTCCTCATTTCTGTCAAAGAAACCCTTATTGTCTATAAAGGCCAAGTGCCTTTGGTCATGCCTTCTCTGAACAATGTGTGTCAGGTCAACAGCATCCTGATCATTGCATTTCAGCTTCAGTCCTTGCTGCATGCAGGAATCCTCCTTGAGAGGTTTGAATCCACAACAATTTCTGTCTAGTCGATTATAGATCTAAAACGAAGTACAGCAGAGTGCCAAGTGAAAACAATACCGAAGTACTTGGGGCAAAGTGTCACTGTAAGACATTGCTCCCTAACCCAGCTGACAGGAAAGCAAGCTCAGGACAAGTGTAATTAAAGCATTGAAACAGCATTGAAGACCTGGTCCTCATACCTCAGGTACTGCTACAAGCAATTTCTCAGACTGTGCATTTTATCCATTTTATAGCCATGATCTGTTATGTCAGTAGAAATTCTTTGAAAATAATGGAACAATACCACTGTGTAACTGGAATAATGGAATGGTGAATACAATTCTATTTTCTTTGTCAGTTTTCTTTTTTTTTTACATTTTCTCTGCTGGAGAACAATAGAAATAGCACAGTCTGACACACAGAGAAAATCATCATTTTGTGGGATCTATTAGGCTAACAGTATGCAAAATAACTGAAAACACCAGTGAGGGGCACAACAAACCATCAAAACCTATAAAATGTAAGAACAGTGTACTTACAGTCACAGAGCAGCCTCCCTGTGACATATACTTTTATGACATGATGGTCTAGACTATCTTTTCCCATGCAAAACCTCGATTATTCATCACACAGCACTTAGCTGGAAAGAATACATAAATCTGGTCTAACTTTGGTGGTGTAAATGTTAGGCATCTCTTTTGACTTGGTTTTTCTGTTCCCTTTCATAAAAATTGTCAAGAACAAGGCACATCCAGAGCAATGGATGTCATTTTAGAATAACCATCTAATATAGGAAGGATAAATCACTCCTTGAAAGTGCTTCTACCCCTTGAGAGTAGATGAGAGTAAATATTCAGCATTGCTACAGCCCTGAGCACACAAATTGGCCTGGATTGCCCTTAGGAGTCTCACCTTGGACTTCCACATGCCCCACTTTTGCCCCTTTGCACAAGAGCCCCCTTTAAGCTCAGGCAGCTCAGCCCTCCTCTGAGTCCTTCAGAGGAGGGGGTGTGGGGGCTGTTTCGTGCTGCTTATTCCTGGATTGTTGGTTGAGGTTCCTGCCAGTCTTGGAGCTGCCTTGTCTATGCCTAATGCTCACTGGGCTACAAATGGCTCCTGTGGCTTTCACCGATCTTCCTGCCGGCCTGCCTCTCCTGCTGCTGGCCCTGCCTGTCCCAGAGCTGCCTTTGGCTCCAGCTCATCTTCCCAGAGAGCAGACCTGCTCCTGCTAACAGGTGTTGAGAGAGTGGAAGTCTGGTCTGGTGCATATGACTTGATGAGTAGCTCATCAAAGGTCAATCATTTTTTCTGTCCTTTGTCGTTTACTGTTAATTCTTCAAACTGCTCTAAGCACAAAAGCATTAATGTTCACATAAGACTTCTAAAATTACAATTTTATTTTTGTAACATCCCAGCAAAATGAGCCCTTAGGACCCCACCTGATGCAGAACTTTGTCGCATGTTGAAATGAAAAGGCCACCAACTTTAATCAAATGAAAGTCTGAGAATTGGGTTTGTTTTGATTTTGTTTGGGGTTTTTTGTACATAGTTCTATTTCTAGTTGTATTGCTGACAGTGTTTGTTTCCAAATGTCAAAATCTTGAGGAAAGGAACAGACTTCTCTTCCTCTTTCTCTTTTCATGAGCAGCATTCATTATCTGAAGGCTGTAGAGCCCCTCTTGCTTCCAGTGTTCTCTCCTGGGATCTCTTACTCAATCCATCCAAAGGTAAAAAAAGGTAAAGCAGAGTCCTCCTAGAAAGACTCTTTTGATGTATAGACCCTATTCCTTTGCACTTCTCTACATGAATTAAATAGACAAGGAGATCTTGTTCTTACAGACAGCTTCTTCATAATATCTTGCACCATTTCAGCACTAAGACATAATGATGGAACACTCTGGAACTGATGCATATAGTTTGGCAGAATTTTCTGTCGTACATTTATGTATGTAAGAGGTCCAAACCTCCAAAATTAAAGAATCCTTTTTGCTTGAGTTCTTGCAGGAGGCAAGTAAAGGTCAACTAAGCATTTTACATCCTGCTCCTATGTTTTACAGCATTTGAAACCAGAGATTGGGAAGATCTATTAGAGGTGCCAAACCTATTCTTCTGAGGGAATTATGCTTAATAGAGAATATTTTTCGCCATTATTCTTTATTTATGAATGACTCATGAAGAACAGATTTTTTTTTTAATACTGAACCCTTTCTTGGAACTTTTTTGTTTTCAAGTTTTCATTTTCTGCTGCTGATAAACTTTGAGAGCACACAGATAAAATTGTAGTCTTTAAGAACTATGAGAGTCACTTTCACTCACTTTCTGGAACGCATGTTCTTGTCTGGTAGGCAACTGAAGATATAAATCACTCTGATACCAGCTATTAGTACAAGAGTAATTTGTCTCCTGTCATGTGAATTTCAATCCTGTTGCATCTTATTTTAACCAACCACTCCTTCTGGATAATGGAACAGCAGATTCATCATTCATCAATTGCTGCTCTACTCCTTCTTTACTAAGTCACTGTCTAGGGATTTTTTTAAAAAAAAGAAAAATTATCCACTACAACTGTTACCTTGCTCCAGATTGCAGCTCACCAAAACCACTTCAGTCACCTCTTGGGGCTGGGGAGGTGCAGGAAGGACCACAGAGTAAACAGAGATTTACAGTTGTGAACACAGTCAAGATCTCTGTTTGGAGAAACAAGGAGTGAAGGAGAAACAGTATGCCTGCCTCAAGGTGAAATAAATCAAGGCAAAAGCCTTTGCTTCCTTTTTAGAAAGAAATTAGTCAGTTAGGTTTCCTGCCTGATTATAAGCTGCATTTTGGATATTTTAATCATAAGAAATAACCAGAAATCATTTCAAACTATGCAAATACCTCTCTTCCCCATTTAAAAAAATGAAATACACTAAAATTACTTATTTCTAAAAATCCTATTTTTGCTCACATGACTACTTATGAGGCAAATAGTTGTGTTCAGTAAACACTTTACCTGCAACAGAAAATCAAAGAGTGCCATCTTGGACCATTCATAATGATGAATTTCAGTACAGCCCCACTCAGCTTTGGGAACTTTACCATTCTGCCAGCATTTCTTCTTCAATAGCTGTTGATATTGTCCCCATGTTAACCTCACTGAAGAATGGGTACTATTATCTGTTGGACTCAGTGAGGAATCCCAGAGAATAACAGGACAGGCTTGACTGCCTGAAAAAAGGAAAGAAATATCATTATTATAGTGCAATACTGTCAGTTTTATTTGATTGTTCTTTAGACACTGCCTAAGCATTAGTAAATATACCATTTCACAGATCTGGCAGGAGAATCAGCCAGGGACTAATATCTCGACATTCTTTGGTTAATGTGGTCTTATCCTACATCCATAACCAGCCACCACAGGACTGGAAGCATAGGCATAAATGCCTTCAAGGTATAGAAGACTTTCTTTCTTAGAAGCAAGAGATTCATGTACAAAATCATATACTAAACTATTAAAAAGTTTCTAGGCAGGTTAAAAGCCTTTGTAAAGCCACTGTGAATCAACAATGTAATTTCCCTCTGATCCCAGTGAACTGCTGATTTTCAAGTGCTGGAAACTTATGTCAAAGGGGTTTTCTTTGCATAATGGACATAGAGACACCACAAATCCTATACTCAGAGTGGATTTTTTTTTGTTATTTTTAGTATTTTAAACCTATAATGTATGACTCCACAGCTCTGAAAGGATACATGAGAATACTAGAAAATGTGAGCTTAGCATGAATAAACAACTTGACAAGTTTGGGGGGTTTTACCTAAATATGAGATCTGTTCTGTATAGCAGATATTTTAGCCAAATTCTATAATTCTTCTGTGTAAAGAATATTCTTCTCTTCCCTGCAATTAAGACAGAGGACTTCTCTTTGGTGAATTCTAGTGTTCAGCTTCACCGTGAGAATAAACCTTGTCAAAGAATTTAAAATGAGCTTTTCCAGTACAAGAACTGATAAATATATTTCACACAGCATCAAGGAACAGACAGATCCATCTTATTAGGAAACTCTCCTTTTATTCCTGATGTAATGCTACTGCTGCTTAAACTGCTAAGGACCCATGACTGACCGTGGCTTGTACACATTAAAACAAAGAAATCCTTTACATTTTAGGGTGTGTAGACAGAAGATCAAAATATGTCTTAGTACAGAGAGGAAGAACCATTTAACTGCAAAGCTTAACTGCTTTTTACTAAAAAGTGTTGGAACACATATAAAGCTTTAAAAATTATTCATATTCATCTTGAAGTTCATTGAACTTAGTCTACACTATGGCACAATTTATTGCATAGTTAAGTGCAGCCTGAATTGTCTCTTTGTCTTCCACATGCCCAGGGAGACAGAGACAGATCTGCAAAAAAGCTTTTAGAAACACATGAAGGCACGAGGTCCAGGCCACCTTCTTCAGAAGCAAACCAGACAGAAAATAGCCCATGGAAAACAGGCATCAGTGCCAACAGCAAGGTAAAAGCTGCCAATGTCAACGCTCCATTTGTAAGCAGCCAGGACTGTGTAAAACAATCTCCACACAGCTGAATCAAAAAGCAACTTGTTCAAAGGATGCTGACTGTTGTAAAACAACAGGTAAGAAATGATCTTTGCCTGTACTCAGCACTGAAACACGTGCAAAGTTACATCTCCCATTCACCAAACAAGCATGACAGACCAGCCCTACATGCAATCCAGCCCAAGAGAAAAGCCAGCTCCTTTCCAACCCAGAATGTACCTGATCTTCTCTCTGCCATGGCTTTCACATACAAGGTAGTCCTTCCAAAGCCAAGCCAACCCAACAACCCACCACCTCTTTAACTTCCCTCCCAGTTGCCCAGTGTTTCCTTAGAAACACAGAATGTGTCTTTCCATTAGAAACATCAATCGCTCTTTCTTTATGATTAGCATTACCTTTATCAGCACTATGCTCCACACTCTCCACCACTGAAATAATGAGCTGAGCACTCCTGAAAATCAGGCCTCTCCTCTACTGAGGTGCCTGAATAAGTATTTAGGTAACTTATTTGGGAAATTCTACCCATTTCTCCATCTCTCTCACTCTGGCTCTTATCACCTACAGTGTAGATGACTTTACCCAAAGTCAGCTATGGGCTAGGCTTCCTTTTG
Organism: Promerops cafer; assembly: GCA_013398275.1. NCBI lineage: Eukaryota > Metazoa > Chordata > Aves > Passeriformes > Nectariniidae > Promerops > Promerops cafer. The sequence continues at coordinate 172,601 of VZSE01011727.1, read as the reverse complement.
AAGAAAGTTGGAGAAAATCTATCTAAGCATTGGAAATTCTCACAAAAAAGACAAAAGGACAGCTTTCCTCAGGACCAAATCTGATCTATTATTTTTATATTCCAGTAACAACTTATGTAACTATTCATGAATTCTTCCACAAATCAAATACATAAAACAGTTTTCTAAGAAAACAAACATCTCCTGTCTACCCAAGAAGGACATGATAAACAATAGTAATATAAATACTTGAAAACTATGAATAATATCATGCCAGTTTCCATTAAGATACAAAAACATTTTTAAAAGACTAAGGTTAAATACAGGAAATGTTTGCATTTCAAAGGAAATGGGAGCAGAAAAGATGATTCAAAAAAAAATATCTTTCAAGTCTGTAATATAAAGTGGATTACAGTAATATGAAACAGCAGCTTCAGTAAAGAGCTGTGACTCAAATTTTTGACACTTGCAGGAAAAACATGAAGATGCTGAATTAAAGCAGATAAGGGGTCCGATTCACAGCTGCATGATTGGCATGACCCCAATGAAATCAGTGGAGCTTTTCTGATTCAAACCTCATTAGGATGGGGCTGAAGTTACCTCAACAGTGAAGAGACCTACAGCCACAACCGGGAAGGTGAAGCACATTTCAGAAAAAGTCCAGTGTATTCTCTATGTGCTTCTTTCCTAGTCAGCTTTACATATTAACACAGAGAGGTACTGCTTTTCTGCTACTGCAGCTGCACTGCACTGAATCTCACCCAGAGCTGACTGGATTAATTTCATTTTTATCTGCCATTTTAGATCTATATATCTACTTGAGTATACAAAGGCAATCTTCAAAATTGTATGGGAAAGATTTTTCAAAACTCGTGCTGAAACCACCTTCCTAGTGATTCATACACATTTTTGATCATCAAAACATTTCTAAAAATGTCTTAGCTAAGTTGAATAAGCTAACACAGATGAAACCTCAGGCTGCTGAGACTAGACCACCTCAAGGTACCCAAACTGCTTCATGTGGCGCTCGGTGATGTATCACTGCACAGCATCAACAGCACAGGCATCATCTTAGATTTCCAAACCCCACGACACTTTGAAAATAAACTGCATGCTTCTGAACTTCATGTGGTTAGGAATCACATTTTGCTCTTGCAAAAATTACTCTCATCTTGTGCTGACTTATAGCTACAGCACTTTTTCTAACTTCCTCAAAAGAAAATATTTTCAAACATGCCCAGAAGATCAACAATAAAACTATAAAATCTTTCATGAGGTAGTTAAATCCCTTTCTCAAACTCACCATTGTTCACTGTAAGGCAGTACATCTCACCACTGCCACATTTGCAAGAAGAGGTTAGTTGTCCATGTATTAGCAAGAAACAATAATTTAGTGTGGAAAATAAGAGGGACCAGCACACAGAGCACGATTTTGAGAGTTTAAGTTTTTAGGAAAAATATGAGGAACAGAAACAGAAAGCAGAGAGAATTTAGGCCATTTATTTTTCTTTCTTCCCTATGCAGATCACTGCAATGTTCTGTCCTGTGCTCATATGGATGTCAGTATTAAGGAATGAATGAAATGTGCATTAGCTGCTCTCTAGACTATGGACTGCGTTATTGCTTGTCCATGAACTTCTCTACCCAACAGAATACTGGAAATATGCCTCTCGCACCCCTTTGAGAGGTACAGCACTAAATGGAAGTATTTTAGAGCACTCTGAATGCATAAAGCAGGGCTAGGTTTTTATTCTTTGCCCTGACATTGGTGATTCATATTGCATAATTTTTGATGGGGTGACAAGAGCAGGCTGATAGCACAGGGTATAACACAGAAAAAACTAGGACACCTTTTATGATCATGCAGAGGCCAGTAAAGCAAAACAAGTGCAACCAGTGGAGCTATCACATCATTCATCTATTTGCACTAACCAACCATGAAAGGTGTTACTCAAAGGAGTTTCTCACATGTTTGGGGAAAAAGGGAGGTTCTGGAGAAATAGTGGATTGAGTACAAAAGTGCTTATTATTCTCAGTTTAGTCAGACTCGGGATATCAGAAAATCAGAGGGGAAGAGAAGTAGCCATCAGCACACAGTAGTTCAGTCCCTCAGCAATGGTGCAACAGCACTGCATAGCAACAGCTATTGTACCAAAAGCTGAACAAAGAGCCCAGCCTCGTTGCTACTATCCAAGGAGCCAGAGCACTATCCTTACAGCTGTCAGCTGAGACAGAGAAGCCAGCCTGCCCCAGCCCACAAACTCCAGCTGTAGCTCAAGCCTAACAAATACCGCCACCGTCCCAGCCTGCAAATGCAGCTGCTGAGCTGGAGGCCATACATGCAGGCATTTGACTTAGCTCCTGTGCAAAGGTCATTAAGGTAGGGCTGCAGCACCAAGCAAGATCACTCATGTCTCTTCCATTCCTCAGGTTAAAGTTATGAAATAATGAAGTTTCTTAGTTCTGTAGTATTAATGTGACCATCCCAAAACTCAGACACATAAGGGACAGCCTTCATTTATTCCACAATAGACACAAATTTATGATTATTTCTTGGTGTTTTACAGGCTTGTCCTTTTTTTTATAGGTGTTTGGAGGCATTTTTCACATCTCATAGGTAGCAATGGAAGCAACGAATGACTGTTTGTGTGTACACAGAATGATGCTCTTCTAGACTTTTATGCCCAACTCAAAAGGGCTTCTCCTACCTATACTACTCAGGCTTTTTACAATCAGTCAATTCATTGTAAAAGTATGAGAGAAAGAGTTACCATACCTGATTTTTCCATCCAGGATGGATGATGGAAAAATTACACAAGCCACAAAAAACATCAGTTAACACTTAAAAGGGTTTACAATTAATTAGGGAAGGTGAGGGCAGCAGACAGGGAACTTGAATACAGTATTTTGCTAGACTTTAAAAAAAGTCACTGTCAGATCTGTGGGAATAAGGGAAATAGAACCTGTACAGGGATTTACTAAGCAGTTCTTTGGAACTGCTTTTGACAAAATGAATGACAGTTTTGAAAAGCCCATTTTTTAAGATTTTAATGCTACATCAAACATGTCTTGTTGGATCACATCACAACTGAGGCAAGCTAAAGGGATGTGTCGGGGAGAGAGATATGTCAGCCCAGAAATAGTGTACATTCATACACACATGCACAGTCTCTAATCCTGCATTGCTTGCTTTCCCATGTGAATAACTGATTCACACAAGCCACTCTGTAACAAACTTTGCAGAGCCCACCTATCTTAAGTTAAACACATATAGGTCATTTAAATGAACTAATTACTCATATTATTTTTAAGAATTATATTTTTGCTCATTTCTCTAACACAAATACTTTCACATTATGCCAGACACAAGCACGTAAACAGTAAAGAGCTCAAGTAGTTATTAGGCATCTGAGTTTCAGCATATTTCCAAGCTAAAGAAATCATGAGAGACAAGGTGCAGTCACTGTTCCAAATGCTCTGTTCAGCCTTTAGCTGGAAAAAATGAAGTGAGACCAAAATAGTGTTATTTCTCTTCTCATCACCTAGCAACACTCCTCTTGCAATAGGAACTTAGCCAGTTATGAGGAAAAGAAAATTAGAGGGCAGAATGACACACTCTGTCCCAGACAGTCTAAAACATACTGTGAGGTGACAGACACTGAGCAACACAATGCACAATTAGCCTAATAGCAGTTTTCCGAGGTTTGCAGTCTGTCATCTCTGCAGCCACACTGTGCAGTGTTCCCCCATCCCAACTACCTTAATGCCTTATGACAGCTCTATAGCAATAGATCTTGTTCCTAAAAATAAAATAGGCATAATGTATCTTCCACACTCTGCAAGTATGAATAATATCCAGAAGCCTCCAAACTGTTGTTCCTAGAGATTCATTCCCATTGTTGTACAGGCTGCCAAAGGGAAGGTTTACAAAGCAGGAAGACATTGGAGATCACGAGGTTGTCTTCCTGCTGTCAGACTAGAAAATCATTCTAGCATTACTTTTCTTTTTAAGAAATGCAGACTGGTCTAAAAATATTTGGTATAAACTGATTTCAAAGCAAGAAATGAACAGCAAAAACATAGCTAGCTACTTTTGCAATGATTCACTAAAATGCAACGTAGTCCTTTTGGATTTGTGACTGTACAAAAATAGGACTTATGCTGAAGACATATTTAAGAAGGTAGCAATTTTAAAGCAGACTTCTAACTCACATTACATATCTAAATCCTACCTTTAATTTCACTAAAGGTTAAAGATCAACTTTTTAATTGGAAACTCTATACTAATCATGTAACAGGCATATTGAGATATTTACTATGTGTGTTTCTTTGGATAACATATAGATGTGTGTACTGAACCTCAAAATGTACAGCAGAACGAACTGCTGAAATGTAGTTTGTTTGGGTTTTAACTACCAGAGGAAAGAGAAGCACTTTTTAAAAAATTTTCAGTTTCCAAGGGGATTAGTGCCATGAAAGAAGACTCAAGCTTCTACAAGCAGGTTCCCTACCTCTCCAAGTAGATTATCTGACCCCATTCCTATAACCTGAGATGAATTTTTGTGACAAGTTCCAACAGTATTTTATTAAAGTCAATTCTAAAAGATGATAAGTTTATTTTAAAAAATCAAAAATACCCATTGAATCACAGTGATTCTGGAATCTTACCAGTTTCACTTCAGGCAGTCTGTACAATGTCATGCAATCTATGGATTGCTCCTTCTCTTTTTTCTTGTTCCAGACTCATGTTAGGAAACTGTTACTGCCCTCAGCAGCTCTATGATATTTGAAGCAAACTTTGGGGTATTCATCCTTTGGACAGGATAACTGCACCGCAGAAGTTACAAGCAGACACTGGCTTGATTTCCCTGTAACAACGGGGTTAGTTCTCGGGCTCACAAGAGTTAAAGGGGGTGGCTGCTGCTGCTGCCCCATGGCTAACACTGAGCGGGAAGAAAACCTCTGCACCCCACCTGCAAGCTGAAAACCACACGAATGTGTTACCTTGGAAGAACTCTGATCTCCTGCTCACAGAAGGTAAGCTCCTGTTTAGCCCCAAGATCCTATCCAAATGAAAGGCAAACACCTCACTCATGTCGAGAGGTCTTTTGACAATTCCACAGTGTCCTTGATTACAAGCAGTTCCCAGAGTGCTGGGACCTCTTGCAAATACTGCCAGGACCGCTTTGTGCGAAGATACTTCTTGAATGCTCTCTATGGGAGAATCTGCCAGCATGCGCATGTTTAGGATGTCATCTTTGCTCATCCATGAGGGAGGGCTCTCGCTGTAAATCCTGATATTGCTTTCCTCAGGCTGGAGCTGTGCCTTTACAGCTCCAGAAATCCTCCCAGGTCTCTGGTGACCTCTCTCCCTGATAGCCATTCCTTTATGCCTGTGTTCATCCAGTTGGTACTTTCTTGCCTCCAGAGCGATCGCTGCTCCCTTTGTGCCTGCGGCACGTGTGGCCCGCCCTGGCTGTTGGGCAAAGGCCTCTTCCCAGTCCACAAAAGTGACTTTTGGAAAGTGCTGCCCATAGGACAAAGGGATTGCATTTTTCTTCCTGCGCTTCGGCTTCACTGTGCCTCTGATGTTGGCAGGCTTGCTGCGCTTGGACCGCAGGGTGATATAAACTACATTGGGTGGCAGCAAGGTCCCATTGCTACCAAGCTGGGGTTCCTGGAAATTGGGTGGTGACAGGGTGCCATCCAGTGGGATGCCCAGAAAAGGAGTTTGAGCTGCATCTTGGAGACTCCTGGAACTGATCTTTCGATGTCCTCCTTTTTGTTGAGGTAAAACATGACCCACTTGGCTAACAAGGAATCCCAGGTAGATCACACAGGCAGTGCCCACTAGCAGATTTCTCCTTGTCCTTGGGCGCCTGCAAGTCCAGAGCCTCAGCACCCGCGTGGGCCACAGGCAGCAAATAAACAAGTTTTTGATTTTACTTAGCTGATCAAAAGGGGTCATTTCTCTAGTGAATCCACATGATGAAAACAGCACAAAGTCTTCTGTGCATTCCAGCCAGGATGATGATGATGCATGATTTCCCTTCCCCAATTCCTGTTTCTCCTTTTCCAAGTAGCTTCCAGCATGGGTGATGGACAGAGGGTACTGATATGCCTGGGAAAGTGGTCAGCACTAAGGATGCTGACACTCCACCTTCTCAAACTGTTAAATTCTTATCAGCCACCACAGGGGAAGTGATTGGCTTCGGAGAATGAATGGAGCCAGCTGCGTAAGCAAAGTTTACTGACTTGTAGTCTAAAAGATCTATGTATCTTCTTTGCAAACTGCAAAAAGAAAATAGTAGCATTTCCTTTCATTACTCACACATAGCATCTGTGGCTCTACATTTTTCAGAGAAAAGAAGTTCTAGATGAGACAGTATGCATGTAGGAATTTGACAGGGTACATCTTTTACTTTCTCATTACGGTATAAATCAAACACCAAAACTATTAAATACAGGCTCAATTTTCAATCTCAGCTGGATGTATTCTGGCTTTAGAAGAAATGCTTGTCAAACCCAGATCATTATCTTTTTCTTATGGGACAAAGTCTTCACTAAACCTCATTTTATGGAAATACTGTAAAGGATCCAAATATGAACCAGTAACTAGTAGTTAAATATGCACATATTCATTAATATAAAAATATATTAGCAGTGCCAAATTTCCCTAGCTGACTAGGAATATAGTTCCCATAATTCATAAACACATTAAAATTGAAAGATGGTTAATCCTCTTCACTCTTGTGAAGCCATAAAAAGAATCTAGCTATAGTTTTTAAAATAAAATTACAGTGGCTTATATAGCCTTTCCAAGAAACAAAGAATAAGCTCACATTGTATATGGATTGCTATAAAAATAAAATTTCTTACCTATTCAGCTTGACATATCCTTTGTCCTGGTAAACTCCTTAGGTTAATAAAAGTAACTGAGTAAAAGCTGGCATCTAGAACATATTTCACTTTTAAGTATAGTTCACATTTAGGTATTTCATTGCAAGCTAAGAACTCTTGAGAAGCTAACTTTACTAAGAGGTGGTTGCATATGAACTGCTATAAACTCACATGAACCTCACGTTATAAAAAAAATCCCAAACCAAACAACCCCACACACAAAACCACAGCAACTTCTATTTTAAATTCTGTAATGAAAAGTCCTGTGAAGTATGTGCCTTTCAAAAGTGCATTCCATCTATTTCTAACTCCTGAGGGCCCTCTAGTGCACTGCATGCAAATACACTGAAGAAATTCCCTTTCCTGCATTTATTTTTTGGGGGTTTTTTTGAGTTTGAAATACCACCCACTCCCTGGATTTTAGAACTTCTGAGAATCATATATTGTTGTGATGAGAAGTGAAAAAAACAGACAGCCACTTTAAAAATGCTATTAATCTGCTACTAAACAGCTCAGGAGTGTCTCCTATTTGTGCTTTCTGGAGCGAGGCATAGCCTAGCCCCTGTAGAGCTGGAAAAGTTGGGGCAGACAGAAGTTAAGAGCAAACCTCTGACATCTGACTCCTTTCCTAGTCTAAGTATAAAATAATAAAATGTATATGTTCACTGTAATTCAAAGAATGGGGCTATATAGCTAATACTAAAGGAGAATAGACAGTAAAGAAGTTAGTTTATGTTTCACATTGGTCCGATATGAATTTATAAAACTTTGTGAGTGTATTTTTTTCCACAAGCCATCCCTTATCCTTACTTTTTGTCTAAATATGTACTGTCAAGTTAAAATTTCAGTATCCGTGCCCATTACCAGTAAAAGAGCCTTCCTGTCACCTGTTTTTTCCCAAATCTGAGTTTTTGGAGGAATTGAGATGGTAAGAAATCTCTTCATCCACTTCAGTTCTTCTCTCTTTCTTTTTTTTACTTCAAATTTGACTGATGGGACATATCCCAAACAAAGAGAATTTATTCCAAAAGCTCTAGACAAGTTGCTTGAGTTGGAAATGCATCACACTGCAACAGTTGTTTTCAAATACCCAGCTCCTGCATGTACACAGAACCTGTCTATTACAACCAAGCAGCACCAAAGCACTGTACATTCCAGTTACTAACAGCTCCCCTCTGCTATAACAATTCTCTGAAATCCTCTATAAATCTAAGTAATCTTTCTAGTGCTACTCTTTAAATATTATCTGAAGGAAATTATAAAAGGATATGGAGAGTTGTTCTTCACTTCTCATTTCATTTGCAGCCTTGAAATCGCAATGTGGTGTACACACTGATGTACAGTGTTGACTGCTGGGGTTTTTTGAGGCTTTCTAAATGTGATAACAGCAATGGTATTTCCTTTATTTCTCATGTTCAGAAGAGAGAACTCAGGTACTGGTATGTTCTTTGGAATGGATGGTGGTAGAAAATCAACTAAATAGAATACAGTATCTTGTTAGCTTAACAGATGTTTGCCTCTAACTTTGGATTTTTAAAAGGCAAAATATCAAGTGACTTTTTTTTATTTCATCCCTTGTGGTGTACAGCTCCAGTGCCCTAGCAGATACCATAAAATAAGGAAGGCTGAAATGACTATGGAGTTGTCTGAAAAAAAAAGCATTTCATTGTGTTTCACAAGAAACAAAGAAAATGCATTTTGTTCAGGTGGGTACTATTCTTCTTTCTGGAATTATTCTAACCCAAAGCTGCAGCAAAGCACTAAAGGGCACTACTAAGCTGAAACAGTACTTCCTCTGCGGTCATAAAATATTTAAGACAAACTTTCAGAACAGCAGTTGTCTGACCAAATTCTGGCCTACATTATTTCATTTTGCTGCCTACAGCTAGCCTGTAATGTCTGTCAGATTTTGTATTTGCTCCTTGCTCTAAACTATAACTGTGATATTGCCATCTCCATCCATTAAATTCAGCTTTTAATGTAATTTCTTCATATATTCATATTTCATGGTCAGTGTTCTACCTTCCTAAGGTTAGGAATATAAAAACTAATATAGTAAAATAGCAATGAATGGAAGAGGGGAATTAAAGAAGTATTTTCTAGTCCTTCACAAACCTAGGTATAGTTTTTAAATTTGAATGAATAGCTGGATTAACTATTTGCAATTATTTTCTTCCTTTTTTTTCCTTTTTGTTTTGCTTTTTGTTTAACTTTGAAATTCACCTCCATCTATACCTGCATTTGAAGAGGTTTTCTGCTGGTGCTGGACAAGCTGCAGAATCTCAAGCAGCTGGTGGCCTGCACTGCTCCTAGCAGGACGTCTCTGGCCAATATGCAGAGACAGGTGGAGTGTGCCAATACCCACCGGTCACAAGGTCCTGCATCTTGACTTCTCTTTATCCCTGGGCAGCTGAAAGGATGTGATTACAGTCTAGGCTCCTTAATGTGCGTGCTCTTGCTTTGTATGCACAGGCACTTGAATGTAAAAGGTTAACATTTTTCCTAACACTTTTTTTCTGAATAAAATAATGCAACACATACAAAAGCACTGCCTTTAGAATTCTTTTTTTTTTTTTTTTTTTTGCAGGCTACCTTTGTGATTATCATATGGAACATTACTCCTCTTGGATGCATATAGCTATACTGTTTCCATAGAGACGTTCTGCTGTTCATCTCTAAATGACACAAGCACAGACATTTATGTTAAAATGATTGATAAATGGTGCATTCCTAGCTTTACCGAATCCATGTGACCGACAACTTATTCTCCAGAGAAACAAAGTAAGCCCTCATTATGTATAATGCAGACTTGATTTGCAAAATATAAGCATTACTTTAGAAGGCTCGTGCTGTGTTTGTAAAGAGATCAATTTGGGCTGCCATCTGGAAACTGTACTTCAAGAGTACAGAGAGAAATGTTTGCTTCGTGACTAAACATGCTGACTAATAGTCTGTGCTTTAACTGCTCTGGATCAAATCCTTACAGGGAAATCTGCAAAGACCTCTTCTTGACATCATATAGAAGATTTTTTTTCCTACTTGATTTTGGTTGCCAAACAACACAGGGGCTTCCAGACCAACAGCTGGTAATTTTTGCGCTTAAGAAAAACAAAAACCTGGATGCCCTGACCAGGCTCAGTGGTTTCCTTGCCTTGCTGCGCACCACAGGGCCAGCAGCTGTTGCACAGCCTCGAAATGTCCCTGCCTTCCCCGAGATACCTGCCCCCTCTGCAGGTGCCTGCAGCCCCCAGCCCCGGGACAGCCTCCAGCAGCCAAGGAGACCTCAGGAGCCAGAGGAGCTGCAAGGAGGCCATGCTGTCCCCTCTGCGAGCAGCCCCATCTTGGAACCATGTCTGTGTTTCTGGGCAAGTGCTGCCAAAAGTTGGGTGCCTGTTCTGGAACACAAGTCCTGTGAGGAGCAGCTGAGGGAGCTGGGGTGTTTAGCCTAGAGAAGTGGAGGCTCAGAGGAGACCTTACTGCTCACTACAACCACCTGAACGGATGTTGTAGCCAGGTGGGGTTGGCCTCTTCTCCCAGGCAACCAGCAACAGGATGAGTGGGCATAGCCTCAAGCTCAGCTTGGGGAGGTTTAGGTTGGACATTAGGAAGAATTTCTTACAGAAAACATTGCAATATACTGCCTAGGGAGGTGGTGGAGTCACCGTCCCTGGAGGTGTTGAAGACTGGACGTGACACACAGCAGGTGATTAAACATTGGAATGGACTGCCCAGGGAGGTGGTAGAGTCACTGTTCCTGGAGGTGCTTAAGATGGGATGTGGCACTTAGTGCGCTCCATGGTCTAGCTGACATGGTGCTCTCGGGTCACAGGTTGGACTCGATGATCTCCAGAGGTCTTTTCCAACCTAATTGATTCTGTGATTCTTCAGTTACGGTCACAGCAGCGGCCTGCTGAGTCCACAGCTGCACTTCCACTAGGGAAGGGACTGTCTCATCCAAGCGCTTACGGCCGGGGGGACCAAAGGTGCTTTTATCACGACGGGAGCGCATTAATTTTTCTCTTAGTGATTCTTCCCCGCCAGACGGGAAGCCGGCGCCCCGGAACATCCCCTCCGCCATGGAGGCGAGACAAAGGCATTCGAAAACCACCTTCCGTTCGCCTCTGCCCCTCTGCCGGACGGGGAAGAAGAGGCCAGTGGGAAGAAGCGGATGGAAGCAGGCGGATGGAGGCGGGCCGAGGCGCGGGGCGGCGCAGGCGCGGGCGGGCGGCCGCGGTGAGC